>JBBPBX010013685.1:0-21808 GCA_038048925.1 Garcialebias charrua
TGAAAAGTAAAATTTATCATTGAAAAAATTGCTGTCTATTACAAATGACATCATATAATGTTTATATGTTTGACACAATGTAAATAACTGCCAAGCAACTTTCAAATGTTTTCATACAATTTTATTATGTACAACTTATAATTTCAGAGGGATGCTAGTCCAAACTAGGCCATTGGAAGCCGTTGTAGTGTCCTGCTCCATCTGGGAAGGCTGCTCTGATGGTGTTCACCACACAAGACGGCAGAGGCTTGCGTATGTGGCGCCCAAGGATGCCATGGCTCCAACGAACCATCTGCCGATAGGCAATATAACGAAATTGTCTGCAATATAAAAAATAATAACATTGTCAACAATGTCCCTTTAATTTTTTAGATTTTGTCTAAAACTTTTGTCCACAGCCTTATAGTTTTGAGCCAGCAGCTAGAAGTGAAAACAGAAGTAACAGAGCTAATCTAATGAGAAGTATATTTATAACAACTAAAGAAGAGCTAAATAACATTTACCTTGAATACATGCCCAGATATGAGAACCCTGTATGCTTTTACTCAAAACGATAAGGCTGTGGACCCTCAGTATTGATCCTGTGTGCAATCTCATATTCAGGATCTGTCGCCTCCTCCTGGTGCGACGCCATATCTTTCTTAGCTAAAGCAGGGCTATTTAGGCTATAAAGGGCTATTTATTTTAGTTACTAAGGAACGTTCTGATAACTGTAATTTTGTGCAGTAAACAATTTGTCCTACTCAACGTGTTCTTTATTTATATGTGATGCCTTGAAACAAAAGTCTATAATTATGATATTGTAGAAAATATATGTTCTTACTCATTTAACTGCAGACGTATTGGCCCATGCTGCTCTCTAAATGTGTGATAGGCCAGCCTTAGTACATAGGGGTTCAAACAGCAGCCCGCAAATCCAGGATGGCCAGTGACACAGAGGATGTGAGGTGCTGGGGGATTCAGACTGAGCAAGAGCTGCTTGAAAGGTTCCAGTTCCTGACAGCACACACTTTGGATGACTTGGTCCATTGGTACACAGTGTCCACACTGACACCTGAGTATGCATTACATAATGAGGAGAAAAAGTAATGAAAATTATGGTGTGATCTTGAGAGATTTTTTACACACATTTAAATAAAATTAGGTTTATTTGTATTTAAATGCAGCAATAATATTAGACATGGGATTTGCAATGTTCATAAATTGCAAAAGTCCCAAATTGGATCAGAAAAAAATGTTTAGGGAGCTAAACATTTTAATGTAGTTAAATCCATCAGTGGTGTAATTAATGCTGTATCTGTATATTTAGGCTATATATAAATATAAACCATTTTTAGCTTTAGGTAGTATATATCTAGAAGTTATTTGGCTAGATATTTGATGTAATAGAGATGACATATTTTTGTCAAAACAACTTCACATTTAAAAAAAATTCTTACCAGTTAGCATTTCCAAGTCTGTGACCATTTTCATGTTCCCACGTTTCAATAGCTCTTCTTTCACCATTTAGATTAGCTCTGTTACTTCTGTTTTCACTTCTAGCTGCTGGCTCAAAACTATATGGCTGTGGACCTTCAGTATTGATCCTGTGTGCAATCTCATATTCAGGATCTGTCGCCTCCTCCTGGTGCGACGCCATATCTTTCTTAGCTAAAGCACGACCTTTCCCCTCCTGTGATGTCACTTCCGGTTTGCCGCTGAGGGTGCTATTTTTAGACAGAGTAGCAAGGGAAGACAAAAAAAGGTAGTAGTAGCACATTTTATTTTGAGATATGAAACGTATTTTTGATGAAAATTGGAGTTTTAGACATGTTAGGTTGAAAAGGCAACTACATGTGTTTAAAGTGAAAGATACGCTTTAAATAGCTGGAAGAAGTACCGTTATGTTGAACACATTGCCTCCGATTGGAAAGATAGTTAGAAAACCAACCGATGGTGTGATCAGAGAAACCGATTTCTGAGAGCTTATGACACAGGATGTTATGATCCACAGTGTCAAAAGCTTTAGACAGGTCTAAGAAAAGTGCAGCACAATAGTCCTTAGCATCCAATGCTTCAACAACATCATTCAGAACCTTCAGAGAAGCAGTTGTTGTGCTGTGTTTTTTCCTGAAACCAGATTGATGAAGAGGTAAGATGTTAAATGAGTCCAGATAGTTTTTGATCTGAGAGTTTATCAGTTTTTCTAGAACCTTGGCTAAGATGCAGAGTTTAGAGATCGGTCGATAATTGTTCAGTGAGGTGGGGTCACCTCCCTTCAGCAAAGGAAGAACAAAGGCTGTTTTCCAAGCATCCGGAATGGTGTTTTGGCTTATGGACAGATTAAAGATGTGGGTCACAGGGACTGTGATGATATGAGCAGCCAGCCTTAAGAAATAAGGTGGAAGTTCATCTGGACCTGCAGATTTTTTAGGATCAAGATCATTTAACAGTTTATTTACCTCACTGACTGAGAACGGAGAAAAAGAGAAGGTGTGATTAACAGATGGTTGACTTGTAGGAGGGATTTGATTTGTAGAAGTTTGATTATTAGATAAAGTGGCTAGTAATGGCTAGTAATTTATATCACTTTATAATGTAGCTGTTTTGCTACGTTTTTGTATTTATTTATTTATTTATTTATTTAATTTAAATTATTTTATTTTTCCAGTTCATATGCTTTATTATGATTGTCTACTGTTGTACTGATAAATATGTCCTGGAGGGTAAATGTAAACTATATCTTGGCTGCAAATATTCAATCAAGCAGCGAAGCAGTCAGTCTGATTTCAGTCAGCTGCACTCAGTCTGCTCCTCCTCCGAGACGGGCAGACTGAGCGCAGCTGACAGATATTAGACAGCCTGCTTCAGACTAAACGAGAGGAACACACCGCTGAAGCCAGGGAGCTCGAACGTCCAAAGTAAAACTAACTTTACAACAGTGCCTGGTTAAACAATCCTTGTGCTCTTTAATGTGGTGCTTTTTCAGATGTTTATTAAGTTTGATGTATTGTAGGTCGCAACGGAGCTTTCTTCTCTTGGTACAGCGGCTCTGCAGACATTGCACGTTGCTGTCTTGTGGTGTTTAGTGTAAAATACTTCCACACAGCGGACATGTTAAGATGAAAAGTTGGTTAGCCGTTAGCCACAGTGCTGCTCTCAGTCCTCATGTATTTACTCACATTTTAGCTGGCTTCAAACTATGAAATGAATTTCCTTCAGAAAATCCATTCCATAGTTTGATTCCCTGCCTTGCAGAGCAGCCGGCAGGGAATCACATGTGGAGATGTTTCAGCAGACATAGACATTCATCATGGATCAGAAATCTCTGCAGATTGTATCGGAAAAATCTGATAGGTAAATTATGCTGGTATAGGAGGCCGAGGCCAATACTGATACCGGATCAGCCCCATCCTTAATTAAAACACAATTAGTTCATCTGCATGAGAAATCTGTTAATTAACCAAGTAACTAACTGATTAAATAACAATTCTCTCAGGAATTACATGAATAACATTTCATGGGGTCTGACTGTTTGAAAAAACAATTTGATTGGTTGGTTGGTTCTCTTCACATATTGCACAACCACTGAACCAGTATTTTAGAACCAACATCTATAGTCCAAATTATGATCTAATGTTTAATTAGTTTGTTTTTAAAGTATTCTTGAGAAATTAGGAACAAATCATAGATTAGGAACTTGTTCAAAATTTGTTACAGAATACAATATATTTTACAAAAATCAAAATTAGGTTTATTTGGTTAATAACACACCAGTTGCATCTCATGGCCTGTAATAATTATTTTAATATTTTCTGGTAGAAAGTTTCCACTCCAGTGTGGACACTCATGTGTCTGTTTAAATGTGTCTTCTGACTAAATCTTTGTCCACAAAGTCCACAAGGAAATGGCTTGTCTCCTGTGTGGACTCGCATGTGTGAGTTTAAACTTGTTTTATGACTAAATCTTTGTACACAAAGTCCACAAGGAAATGGCTTGTCTCCTGTGTGGACTCTCATGTGTGAGTTTAAACTTGTTTTATGACTAAATCTTTGTACACAAAGTTCACAAGGAAATGGCTTGTGTCCTGTGTGTACTCTCATGTGTCTGTTTAAATTTGCCTTATGACTAAATCTTTGTCCACAAAGTCCACAAGGAAATGGCTTGTGTCCTGTGTGGACTATCATGTGTCTGTTTAAATTTGCCTTCTGACTAAATCTTTGTCCACAATGTTCACAAGGAAATGGCTTGTCTCCTGTGTGGACTCTCATATGTGAGTTTAAATGTGTCTTGTGATTAAATCTATGTCCACAAAGTTCACAAGGAAACGGCTTTTCTCCTGTGTGGACTCTCATGTGTGAGTTTAAACTTGCCTTCTGACTAAATCTTTGTCCACAAAGTTTACAAGGAAATGGCTTGACTCCTGTGTGGGCTCTCATGTGTTTGTTTAAAGATGCCTTCTGGCTAAATCTTTGTCCACAAAGATCACAAGGAAACGGCTTTTCTCCTGTGTGGACTCTCATGTGTCCTTTTAAATAGGCCTTCCGACTAAATCTATGTCCACAAAGTTCACAAGGAAATGGCTTGTCTCCTGTGTGGACTCTCATGTGTGAGTTTAAACTGTCCTTCCGACTAAAACTTTGTCCACAACGTTCACAAGGAAATGGCTTGTCTCCTGTGTGGACTCTCATATGTGAGTTTAAATTTGCCTTCTGATTAAATCTTTGTCCACAAAGATAACAAAGAAATGGCTTGTCTCCTGTGTGTATTCTCATGTGTATGTTTAAATGTGCCTTATGACTAAATCTTTGTCCACAAAGATCACAAGGAAATGGCTTGTCTCCTGTGTGAACTCTCATGTGTGAGTTTAAATGTGCCTTATGACGAAATCTTTGTCCACAAAGATCACAAGGAAATGGCTTGTCTCCTGTGTGGACTCTCATGTGTAAGATTAAATAGGATTTGGAAGTAAATCTTTTACCACAGTCATCACAGCTTATTGATTTTGGTCTTGCCTGGACTTTCCTGCATGACTCTATATTTTTCTTCTTTCCAACACATTTCTTATTAAGCAGACATCTTGAAGACTTCACTCCTGAATGACTTGTCATGTGTCTTTGAAGAGTCCGGTTACTGACATACTGCTTACCACACTCAGAGCAGCTCAAAGATTTGTTGACAGTTTTTACTTCCGATTCAGGAGCCTTGCTCTCCTTCCAGTCTTTCATACTGTCTTCACATTCTGATTCAGAGTCTGAGGAGTTCTTTAGCAGAGAGTCAGGACTGGTCATTTCATCATCCTCTTCATCATCCTCATTAACGTCAGTCTGTGAAGAGCTCGAACTGCCTTTGTGAATTTTTAAATCTGGGTTTCTGCCTGTTAAGTTTTTTTTATCCTCCTCACTCTTTAAAGAAACTGTAGTGACCAAAAACCTGATATCGGTCTCCTCCATATTGAGTTGGTTTCCCACTAGACTGGTCTCTATGATAAGAGGCTCTGGGTCCTGCTGGTCCACATCAGGCCTTCAGTCTTGAGAAGCTTCTTCTTTTAATCAACTGTAAACAGAAGCAGGAACAACTGAAACACATGAGCATTAAGGACAATGTTACTTCAACACACACACACACACACACACACACACACACACACACACACACACACACACACACACACACACACACACACACACAGGTTTGTCAATGTGGTTTAGCCGGACTTTTTCGCCAAACCCGCCCGAAGGTGTAATACGGGGTCTACCCCTTCCCGAGGTCCTAGCGACCTGGGACCAAGCTCAGTGCACTCTAAAAATTTTGAAAAAAATTTGGGTCCCTTTAGCTTTCCGATAGGAGCTTCACAGCACGTTTTACCACCCAGACTCCAGTGTGGTTTACAAGGACGTCAAAAAATGTGGTTTATGAGGACAAACATGCATTATGGGGTCTTTAAAGGGACATTTAAACTCCGCCTACTTAACATAAAATTAACATAAAACACACAAATGTGACAGGACACTGCATTAGGAGAACTATTTTTTGAACTGCTTTTATTAAACAAATTATGCACATACTTTATTTACATTCACTAAAAAAACTTCAATAACAAAATCTTCAAATGTTTAAAATAAAATAAAACTTAAATGTTTCAAATAAAAAAATTAAAACTTAAATTCTGGTGACATATTTACATTATTATAAAACATATCAACATTTACATATTTCTAAAACAAATTTTTACTTTTTCTGCAGGGTTAATCACAACACAATGTAAAGTACAGGTGATCCCCGACTTACGAGCGATGAAAGACTTCTGAGATGACATATTTACATATTATAAAACATTAACATTATAAACCTGAACATATTTCTAAAACAAAATTTACTTTATTTACAAGGTTCATCACAACACACTGTAAAGTACAGGTGATCCCCGACTTACGAGCGACGAAAGACTTCCTCAGTCTGAGATGCTGTATTCAGCTCAGTCTTATAAAGACTTCCTCAGTCTGAGGTGCTACATTCAGCTCAGTCTCATAAATAGCACCCTCTCAAAGTGGATCAAACAGTTTGCTGATGACAGCCAAAACCAGCTTCTCATATGATCACATGATTAGGCTGATGGTCCTCATTGATCATGTGAGCAACTGGTTTTGGCTGTCATCAGGAAGTCTTTATTTATAAGACTGAGCTGAATGCATCTCAGACTGAGGAAGTCTTTCGGATGAAAGACTTCCTTAGTCTGAGATGCTGTATTCAGCTCAGTCTTATAAATAAAGACTTTATGATGACAGCCAAAACCAGTTGCTCACATGATCAAGGAGGACCATCAGCCTAAACATTGCCCATTTGCTACATCCATTCATTATCTTTACCCGTTTCTTCCATTTTGGGTCACGGGGGTCGCCGGTGCACATATCCAACAATCACAAGGACAAGTCTCCAGTCCATCACAGGGACACGTGGACAAGTCACCAGTCCATCACAGGGACACCTGGAAAGGTCTCCAGTCCATCACAGGGACAGCTGGACAAGCCACCAGTACATCACAGGGACACGTGGACAAGTCTCTAGTCCATCACAGGGACACGTGGACAAGTTTCCAGTCCATCACATGGACACCTGCACAAGTCTCCAGTTCATCACAGGGACATATGGACAAGTCTCCAGTCCATGACAAGGACATATGGACAAGTCTCCAGTCTATCACAGGGACACGGGAACGTCTCCAGTCCATCATAGGACACATGGACAGGTCTCCAGTCCATCACAGGGATACATGGACAAGTCTCCAGTCCATCACAGGGACACGTGGACAAGTCTCCAGTCCATCACAAGGACATATGGACAAGTCTCCAGTCCATCACAGGGACACGTGGACAAGTCTCCAGTCCATCACAAGGACATATGGACAAGTCTCCAGTCCATCACAAGGACATATGGACAAGTCTCCAGTCCATCACAGGGACACGTGGACAAGTCTCCAGTCCATCACAAGGACATATGGACAAGTCTCCAGTCCATCACAAGGACATATGGACAAGTCTCCAGTCCATCACAAGGACATATGGACAAGTCTCCAGTCCATCACAAGGACATATGGACAAGTCTCCAGTCCATCACAAGGACATATGGACAAGTCTCCAGTCCATCACAAGGACATATGGACAAGTCTCCAGTCTATCACAGGGACACGTGAACGTCTCCAGTCCATCACAGGACACATGGACAGGTCTCCAGTCCATCACAGGGACACATGGACAAGTCTCCAGTCCATCACAGGGACACGTGGACAAGTCTCCAGTCCATCACAGGGACACATTTACAAGTCACCAGTCCATCACAGGGACACGTGGATAAGTCTCTAGTCCATCACAGGGACACATTTACAAGTTTCCAGTCCATCACAGGGACACGTGGACAAGTCTTCAGTCCATCACAAGGACATATGGACAAGTCTCCAGCCAGTCTATCACAGGGACACGTGAATGTCTCCAGTCCACCACAGGGACACATGGACAGCTCTCCAGTCTATCACAGGGACACATGGAAATGTCTCCAGTCCATCACAGGGACACCTGGACAGGTCTCCAGTCCATCACAGGGACACATGGACAAGTCTCCAGTCTATCACAGGGACACGTGGACAAGTCTCCAGTCCATCACAGGGACACATTTACAAGTCACCAGTCCATCACAGGGACACGTGGATAAGTCTCTAGTCCATCACAGGGACACATTTACAAGTTTCCAGTCCATCACAGGGACACGTGGACAAGTCTCCAGTCCATCACAAGGACATATGGACAAGTCTCCAGCCAGTCTATCACAGGGACACGTGAATGTCTCCAGTCCATCACAGGGACACATGGACAGCTCTCCATTCTATCACAGGGACACATGGAAAAGTCTCCAGTCCATCACAGGGACACCTGGACAGGTCTCCAGTATGTCACAAGGACACGTGGACAAGTCACCAGTCCATCACAGGGACACCTACACAAGTCACCAGTCCATCACAGGGACACCTGGACAGGTCTCCAGTCCATCACAGGGACACATGGACAAGTCGCCAGTCCATCACACGGACACCTGGACAAGTCACCAGTCCATCACAAGGACATATGGACAAGTCTCCAGTCCATCACAGGGACACGTGGACAAGTCTCCAGTCCATCACAAGGACATATGGACAAGTCTCCAGTCCATCACAAGGACATATGGACAAGTCTCCAGTCCATCACAGGGACATGTGGACAAGTCTCCAGTCCATCACAAGGACATATGGACAAGTCTCCAGTCCATCACAAGGACATATGGACAAGTCTCCAGTCCATCACAAGGACATATGGACAAGTCTCCAGTCCATCACAAGGACATATGGACAAGTCTCCAGTCTATCACAGGGACACGTGAACGTCTCCAGTCCATCACAGGACACATGGACAGGTCTCCAGTCCATCACAGGGACACATGGACAAGTCTCCAGTCCATCACAGGGACACGTGGACAAGTCTCCAGTCCATCACAGGGACACATTTACAAGTCACCAGTCCATCACAGGGACACGTGGATAAGTCTCCAGTCCATCACAGGGACACATGGACAAGTCTCCAGTCCATCACAGGGACACGTGGACAAGTCTCCAGTCCATCACAAGGACATATGGACAAGTCTCCAGTCCATCACAGGGACACGTGGACAAGTCTCCAGTCCATCACAAGGACATATGGACAAGTCTCCAGTCCATCACAAGGACATATGGACAAGTCTCCAGTCCATCACAGGGACATGTGGACAAGTCTCCAGTCCATCACAAGGACATATGGACAAGTCTCCAGTCCATCACAGGGACATATGGACAAGTCTCCAGTCCATCACAAGGACATATGGACAAGTCTCCAGTCCATCACAAGGACATATGGACAAGTCTCCAGTCCATCACAAGGACATATGGACAAGTCTCCAGTCTATCACAGGGACACGTGAACGTCTCCAGTCCATCACAGGACACATGGACAGGTCTCCAGTCCATCACAGGGACACATGGACAAGTCTCCAGTCCATCACAGGGACACGTGGACAAGTCTCCAGTCCATCACAGGGACACATTTACAAGTCACCAGTCCATCACAGGGACACGTGGATAAGTCTCTAGTCCATCACAGGGACACATTTACAAGTTTCCAGTCCATCACAGGGACACGTGGACAAGTCTTCAGTCCATCACAAGGACATATGGACAAGTCTCCAGCCAGTCTATCACAGGGACACGTGAATGTCTCCAGTCCACCACAGGGACACATGGACAGCTCTCCAGTCTATCACAGGGACACATGGAAAAGTCTCCAGTCCATCACAGGGACACCTGGACAGGTCTCCAGTCCATCACAGGGACACATGGACAAGTCTCCAGTCTATCACAGGGACACGTGGACAAGTCTCCAGTCCATCACAGGGACACATTTACAAGTCACCAGTCCATCACAGGGACACGTGGATAAGTCTCTAGTCCATCACAGGGACACATTTACAAGTTTCCAGTCCATCACAGGGACACGTGGACAAGTCTCCAGTCCATCACAAGGACATATGGACAAGTCTCCAGCCAGTCTATCACAGGGACACGTGAATGTCTCCAGTCCATCACAGGGACACATGGACAGCTCTCCATTCTATCACAGGGACACATGGAAAAGTCTCCAGTCCATCACAGGGACACCTGGACAGGTCTCCAGTATGTCACAAGGACACGTGGACAAGTCACCAGTCCATCACAGGGACACCTACACAAGTCACCAGTCCATCACAGGGACACCTGGACAGGTCTCCAGTCCATCACAGGGACACATGGACAAGTCGCCAGTCCATCACACGGACACCTGGACAAGTCACCAGTCCATCACAGGGACACGTGGACAAGTCTCCAGTCTATCACAGGGACATCTGGACATGTCACCAGTCCATCACAGGGACATCTGGACATGTCACCAGTCCATCACAGGGACACCTGCACAAGTCTCCAATCCATCACAGGGATATCTAAAACCTTTCAGCCTCTTTCCCAATGATTTCAACCCGAGTGAAATGGCTGTAGAGCTTCTGTTCAACCGTTGACAAACCCATGGCATCATCTTCATGGAGCTTGGTGGTGTCACGCTCCATAAAACTTTGTAGGTGCATCTTTGAAACCTCTCCTGCTCGTCTACAATTGAACACAATGACCTGTGCAAGTGTAACTTTTACAAGTTCTGCATAAGTCTGGGGGCTGGCATCATCTTTCAAGGTGCTAAATGCATTTTCTCCTGATTTATTCAGATGCTGATGCAGAAGCTTAAAATCTTCAGTGAATGATAATGTTAATGGCCTTATTGTACTTGGCATGATTTATAGTGCTCCAGCCACTATTAGACACCATCTCTGACCATTCCTCGGTCCGAGGTGCTGCATTCAGCTCAGTCTCATAAATAGCACCCTCTCACAATGGATCAACCAGTTTGCTGATGACAGCCAAAACCAACTGCTCACATGATCAAGAAGGACCTGCAAACTGGTTGATCCACTGTGAGAGGGTGCTATTTATGAGACAGAGCTGAATGCAGCATCTCAGACGGAGGAAGTCTTTCGGATGAAAGACGAAACATTTCTATTTTTTTGTTTTGTTTTGGAATGTCCAGAGGACCAGACTTGTTTTTTTAGATACAGTAACACATCTATAAGTTTTGTTTCCGTTTTTGTCTCATTTCAGTTATTCCCCGGTTTCTCACAAAGTCTCTTATATTTTGAACTGTTCTTTGATCCAACACAGGGCTCTCAACCATCTTACAGTGGCTGCATTCATTCTTACTGGCCAGTTTTCCTTTACTTATGTGCCTTCTGAAATGACGCATTACAGCAGCCACTTCAGCATTCGACCAAGTTCTCTTTGTTACTCTTCTTGGTCCTGGGCTTGAGTTTTTCGCTAGAAAACAAGGAGGAAACAAAAAAATGTATATTTAGTAGTTGGGCAACTCAAAATTCATCAGAACTTTAGACAAAGAATTTATCAGATTACAGGCTGAGGGAAAATCATAAAAATCAACATTAACATTTTATTTTGTTACATGTTTTACCCATGATACATAAATACATTGGACCAAATGGTGTCAATGTGACGGACTGAAAATCTTAGAGTTTAAAAGGAAAATACAAAGAAATTAGTAACAACTAAAGACTTTTCATCCATGTTTTCTTTCTGCTTCTACCTTCTTCAAGGTTCACCACAGTATGCATGAAGTCAACATTAGTTCTAAAACGGCTGTTATTTTAGAACTAATGTTAACTTCATGTATCAATGCCTATCGTAGATGATGGTCATTGATAGGCTATTATGAGGTTTCACTTTTTTAACTAAAATGTGGATTTTACATAAATGTAGACTTTATTTTACTTACTTTTTGACTATCATTCATAATCATTGTAGTCAACAACTTGTTCTCATGTATCTTGGCAGCTTTTGAGTTTTAAAAATTGTGAAAAAAATGGAAAGATTGAAACAAATGACTATTGTTTTACAACAAATGTCCTACTTGATGCAACCTGGGCTTGAACCTGCCACCTCAGGACTATGAGACCATGGCAATGACCACCGAGCTACCTCATCCACCCCCGCCATGCATATAAATATGTTTTTGGATTTTTTTGTCTTCCATCTCTATGTATAGTATTTTGACTTTATGCTCTTCCTCATTAAACTCTGCCTTACCTTTAGTTGAAGGGACAGCTTCATCCATTTTGGATGATGACACTTCTAGAAAACATAACACAAAAGTTTAAAAAAAAATCCTGATACATGCTTAATAATCCAGGTACAAAAAAATTACAAGGTTAAGTCAGGTCCTTATTCTTATTTACTGAATAATTCGTCCAGAGGACCGGACTTAACCTCGTTGTTTTGTTTTATTTTTTGAATGTCCAGAGGACCAGACTTAGCTTTTTTTTAAATATTTTTCTAACTGGATTATTAAGCATGCATCAGGGTACTCGTTTAAAAAAGTTTTGTCATGGGAACGTATGAAATTTGGGTTGAAATAACGTACCATCATCATTATTGTCATGGATGTCATCAGTTGTTGTAGAGTTTGTTGCAGCTTCCACAGGCTGGTCAAGCGTCTCCTCAGGCATTTCTTCGCACTCTTCTGATGGGACTTGTACTGGGACTTGTACTTCATCATTGTCATCTGATTCATTCTCACTTTCCATCTCTTCAGCATCACTTAATTGAATTTCATCTGAGAAAATTCCATTTTAAAATTCAAATTCATTAATTCATTCAACCTTTAATTATACAGGTTAATCACACTGAGCCTTACGGACTGATTTGCAATAGAGACTTGAATTTAACAGAGTGATGACAATAGTGGACTACAAAGAACCTTAAAGGATTTGTACAAATTGAAAAATTTAAATATACATCAGTGTTTCCCCTAGTTAACTTGCCATGGCGGGGTGCTCATCTCATCCATGATTTTTCTTGATGGGTAGGGACGGAGACATGTTTGAGCAAATCTTATACAACAGTTTTTGAGCAGGGGTGGGGGGAGGGTGCATTCAGCATGAGGGAAGAGGCATCTTTAACTTTTTAGCTAGAGAGCCTGTATTTCATACTGCTACCTTAGTGCTATATCAGTGCCGGGTGGGAGTGGGAGGGGGGGCAAGTTCACTTTGGTAGGCGGGGCGCTCAGTTCTGTTGACGTGGTGGGGCACCCTGCTTCTATAATGGTAGGGGAAACACTGTACATTAACTCAAAAGGAAAGCATGTCCTAATTTTTGACTAAAAACACTAAAAACTGGACAATCAGTTTTCTAGTATACAAACCGGATTCAAAAAAAGTTGTGACTCTAAACAAATTGTGAATAAAAACTGAATGCAATGATGTGGAGATGGCAAATGTCAATATTTTATTGGTAATGGAACATAGATGATAGATCAAAAGTTTAATCTGAGTAAATGTAACATTTTAAAGGAAAAATATGTTGATTTAAAATTTCACAGTGTCAATAAATCCCAAAAAAGTGGGGACAAGTAGCAATAAGTGGGTGGAAAAAGGAATTGAGCTTATAACGAACAGCTGGAAGACCAATTAACACTAATTAGGTAAATTGACAACATGACTGGGTATAAATAGAGCTTCTCAAAGTGTCAGTGTCTCTCAGAAGCCAAGATGGTAAGAGGAACACCAATTCCACCATTGTTGCGCAAAAAGATTGTGCAGCAATACCAGAATGGTGTTACCAGCATAAAATAGCAAAGACTTTTAAGTTATCATCATCAACCGTGCATAACATCATCAAAAGATTCAGATAATCTGGAACAATCGCTTTGCGTAAGGGTCAAGGCCGTAAATCTATACTGGATGCTCGTGATCTCCGGGCACTTAAACGTCACTGCACCTCAAACAGGAATGCCACCGTCAAGGAAATAACAGAATGGGCTCAGAAATACTTCCAGAAAGCATGGTCAGTGAACACAATCCACCATGCCATCCGCCATTGCCAGCCAAAACTCTACAGTGCAAAAGGAAGCCATTTCTAAGTAAGCTCCACAAGCTCAGACGTTTGCACTGGGCCAGGGGTCATCTAAAATGGAGTGCGGCAAAATGGAAAACAGTTCTGTGGTCAGATGAGTCACAATTTGAAGTTCTTTATGGAACACTTGGATGCCATGTCATCCGGACCAGAGAGGACAAGGATAGCCCAAGTTGTTATCAATGCTCCGTTCAGAAGCCTGCATCACTGATGGTATGGGGTTGCATGAGCGCTTGTGGGATGGGCAGCTTACATGTCTGGAAAGGCACCATTAATGCAGAGAACTATGTTCAGGTTCTAGAACAGGGATCTGCAACCTTTATGATCAAAAGAGCCATTTCTGCCCCTTTGTTCACTAAATTAAACATTTCCGGAGCCACAATACCTGCTAGAACTGGGATTCTCAACTGGTGACACACAGACCGACACACAGACCACTTTTAAGTTTGTTAGAGGACAATTTTCTGACCGGTAGTTTTATGGCCATTGTAAAGCTGAAAATATCTAATGATTTGTTGCTATTTTTACATTTTAAGATTAAAAAAGACCAGATTATCATAAAGAAGGAAAAATAATGTGATCTTTCCCAATTAAAAAATAAAATAATGAACTATGCAGGTCTAGGTAAATTATTTTAATTGTGGAAAAATTAAATATCCTACTTTGAATAAATATATGGCGCGGGATGAGGGCCAAAATTAAGACTATTGCGCAACCGGCGGTAGCAACATCCTTGTAGCAGGAGGCTATTGATCTGATTAATGATAGGCCGGCACCGCTGACTGAGTAGCTGACTCCGGCAACTGAGAGGCCGGCGCTGGCAAATGAGAAGGAGACTATTCATTTGTGTTAGCATTGGAGAGGCTAGCGACTAGCATGCCTAGGCTAGTAACCCACTGGATTGACTACTCTCTCTGCTGTCCATTGATATGGATAGGCTGGCGTTAGCATTGGAGAGGCTAGCGACTAGCATGCCTAGGCTAGTAACCCACTGGATTGACTACTCTCTCTGCTGTCCATTGATATGGATAGGCTGGCGTTAGCATTGGAGAGGCTAGCGATTAGCATGCCTAGGCTAGTAACCCACTGGATTGACTACTCTCTCTGCTGTCCATTGATATGGATAGGCTGGCGTTAGCATTGGAGAGGCTAGCGACTAGCATGCCTAGGCTAGTAACCCACTGGATTGACTACTCTCTCTGCTGTCCATTGATATGGATAGGCTGGCGTTAGCATTGGAGAGGCTAGCGACTAGCATGGCTAAACAGCTCAAGGAAACTTTCTCAACAGACATAAAGCATAAATATTAACAAAGTTTTACATACCACCTGAATTAACAGCTTGTCTGGCCGACAGTCGAACTATGAGAGAAGCCCCAACTACTGTATCAAATTTGGTCTTTTTACAGTCTCTGGTAATAAACTAGGCTTCTCCATATTAAGTAATAATTAATGACGTTTGTTTTTTTATTTCCTTTGTGATCAATATTTTTAATTGCAAAACATGATCGTTTAGTACCTTTTGCTGAAGGTTAATTCTCTTCAACTTATATGGTTCAATTTGTACTAAGGACATCAAAACAACATTTAACGTCATGTTAATTAAAATTCACTTATTTTATCCAAACACCTCAGACCAAAGAGTTATTAACCACCAAGTTTGAGTCAAAAGGCATATAGACATTGTTTCTAAAATGCTATACATTCATTCAACCTTTATTTATACAGGCTATTTGGGCAGCACGGTGGCACAACTGGTAGAGCTGCTGCCTCTCAGCGAGAAGGTTGCCGGTTCAAATCCCGGTCCGGGGGCCTTTCTGGGTGGAGTTTGCATGTTCTCCCCGTGCATGCGTGGGTTTCCTCGAAGTACTCCTGTTTCCTCCCACAGACCAAAAACATGCATGTTAAATTGACCCTAGGTGTGAGTGTGAGAGTGGATGGTTGTTTGGTGTGAGTGAGACAGGTCCCTCTTGTAAATGAGTCCCCGTGACTCAACGAGGCTAGCCTGTATAAATAAAGGTTGAACGAATGAATGAATCCTCGTTGAGCCACGGGGACTCATTTACAAGAGGGACCTGTTTCCACTCACACCCAGGGTCAATTTTAGAGTTACCAATCAACCTAAACAACATATGACTGCATATGAATCAACATCCATCCATCCATCCATATATCCATCAACATATGACTGCAAAAAAATAAAAGATATTCAGTCAAAATATATTTAATAATAAAAATACATAATGAGCAGCAACATCTTAACAAATAAAGTGCAAAGTGTGCACGTAAGATACTCAGCTGGAGCCAAACAATCACTTTCATTTAACACTTAGCAGCACAATTACATTTTGTGTACTGTAGGGTGAAACAGCTGGATCTGTGCTAATTCACTTTTGTGTAGTATGACAGCCTGTCAGCTTATGCAGAAAAGGAGTGGGACTGGTCCTCAGACATGGCAAAATCTCTAGTTTTGCCTAAAACAAAAAAAATCAGGTCAAAGCAAAGAAAGCTAACAGGACCATCTAAAACGCAACCATTCTCAGTGCTTCCATGTACACATCTGCCCCAAAACATGAGCTGGTAGCTAAGGGGTCTATACAATCCATTAACATTCTGTTGACATCATTTTGTAGCAACACTGGGTGTTCTGGGACAATAATGTCAGCAGCTGGATCAGATGCTGGTAAAGTTCCCTCAAAGTCGACACCCCATTCACTGATGCTGACCTGCATGGACAAACAAATATATCAGAATGTGCACAACAAATGCAAACATGTCAAGGCAGGATAAAATAAAAATAGAAATCTAATGTTGATCATACTGGTTGAGTTGGTTCCACTTCACTTGTCAACTGCCCAGATATCCACAGCTGGTCAGGAGAACGGTTTCCAGCAGAAGAAATGCGGTGTCTGTCCCAAGTGCTCCTGAAGACATTTAGGTGAGCATTGATTCTGGGCACCATTACATAGTGCAGGCACAGCAGGTGGATGTCGTCGTCAGAATCTAGAGAACCTGTAGATTCCAGGTACTGAAACACTGAATGATAGCTGCATGCTACTGACTGCCACACATCACGCCAAAGCCTCTCAATGCGCTGATTGTGTACACTCCGACCTGTGATGAAACATCTGCTCTCTACAAAGACAAAAAAAAAAAAAGTTTTAACACAAAGTCCCTGTACATCTTCCAGTCCCCCACCCCAATACCATAACTGTACCACACTACATAATCTTGTGCATTTGAAAAAAGTATAAAAGTATGTAACTGAAATATATCCACTTTGTTTTAACTCTGTATAAAATTTAAGGCTCCTGCATACTCCCTCTGAACTGCTGAAATGGGTTTGGATTGTCGCAGTTTCATGACTAAAGGGGATGGGGGCGGGATTACTGGTTTTATAAAAACAATTTTACATTACATGACTCAACTTGAATTATAGTCATAAATTTACATCGTGAATATTGAATTATAGTCATAAATTTACATAGTGAATATTGAATTATAGTCATAAATTTACATAGTGAATATTTAATTGCCTAACTACATCCTAAAGTTAAGGACTCCTCTAAAGTTAAGGACTCCTCCTGATAATTATCAATAATAATTTATTTATTTATTATTGATAAGTGCTTAGGATTCTGGGCAGCACCAGATGGATCCGAGTCCAGAGTTCTCAGTTTGTCAAATCTAGAGTTACACAAAAAAGCTCCAGAAGGTTTCAGAGTGTGGATGGTTGATGATCTCTTGAGTTCCTGATGGAGACTGGATATCTGTCCACCCTGACACTGATTAGGAACAAGGACAGAATGGATGGAGGATTTTTTTTATCATGAAACAAACATTTAATTATAAAACATGTATTTTATGTTAATCTGAGTCAGTTTAGTGTTGTTTTTAAATATATTTGACAGTTTTGTAGGAATGAACACGTTTTTAATGTTTGCTCAAAATAAACCTGCTTCTTATGACTTCTGTAACATGCTTTGAATAAAACTTTAGTAAAAACCTCAAATCATGTCCTTTCTTCTAATAAAGATTAGAACTTTTAACTCTTGTAGATATAAAGGATAACAGTTAAAAATGCAACTATAAAAAACAAACGTCCTCTTAGTCACTGAAAATAATATAATTTCCACATTTTAAACACCAATTATAATCTGGGCCCTTAAGGGATTGCTGGTGTTTTGAGTTCACAAACAACTTTTAAAAAGACTAACAAGTAGAGGGACATTACAGCTTGTAGCTGCATTGCTGATCTGCGCCGTTTATTAGAACATGAACGTACTCATGGGAACCTGGTTACACGTGGGGTCTGTGTTGGTGATTCTTGCTGTAATATATAAAAGAAATTATTG
Organism: Garcialebias charrua; assembly: GCA_038048925.1. Taxonomy (NCBI): domain Eukaryota; kingdom Metazoa; phylum Chordata; class Actinopteri; order Cyprinodontiformes; family Rivulidae; genus Garcialebias; species Garcialebias charrua. Next base: position 18,396 of record JBBPBX010013685.1, read on the forward strand.
ATAAGGTAAACATGCTGTGGCTTCACCTGTCGCATTTTCTTTTAAAGAAAGAAAAAGTAGCAGTTTATAGTTCCTACTCCTTGCTTATGCACACCGTTACACTAGAGCAAATCTGCAAACTGCACCACAGCACAGCGGAGTTGCATCTAGTGTAAATCCGGGGTTGGACTTTATTTTATTTCAGAAGTTCTGTAGGGTACAGTGAGTAATATAGATACCTGGTCCACGGAGTGGATGGCCAAGCATAAACCTGGCAACTGCGACATTCTCACCACCCTTGTCACTACGGACACAGTGAGGCAAACCAAACTGCTGTACAGCTCCCAAAAAGGCCTGGTGAACTGTTGAAGCCTTGTTGTTGTTGGAAGCATGAAGGTACATTATCTTCCTGCTGTAGCCATCAATGCACCCGTGAATGACAATTCTCCATCTTGAATATGACAAACACAATGAGTACAGTATACCAAGAGTTACATGTGCATCATTAAAAATACAAAAGTATTTTAAAGTTACTTGCCGAATAAGCTTATGATAACCATCCAAATGCCACAAAGACAATGGGGCAGGGACAGAGTATGATCGTCGTTGTATAGGATTCAAGCAAAAACCACGAAGGAGATTACCAAAAGGGTCAACAGTTTGCATTGTCTCTCTCAGCCTAGACTCAGAGACTCTGTAAAAAACAAAAAAATAAGGAGATCTACAACGGACGTACAAATACCACAATTATGTGAAATATACCCCAAAGTTACTACAATCAGCATTACAAACACATTACAGTACTGCATTGTCTGAAAATGTCCACTATTTTAAAAAGCAGAAAGACAGTTACAAATCACAAATTGACTTTTTCACAAAAGCTGCCCCTACTACTAAAACCATGACAACTCGCAATGCAATCGAATATATCCACCCAACTCTCCTCATTGACTTTCCTTCCACAGACAGGCAGAAAGTGACAGCAAAGAGAGAACTGCACTCCAGAGGGAAGACAATGCTGCAGATGACTGATAGTAGAAATAGACAAACTTAACGAGGCTTACTGACTAAGCCTCGTCGGTGTAATTCTAGGTCACTTTAAAAATTCTGATATTTTAACAAATTGAGATATACCAATCATTAAAATCACAGACTGTACTAAATAAGTGATGCAACATTATGAAAATTCTGTTTTGATTACTTTCCTTAATAAATAATCCTTACCTGATACCTATGCTCCTTAAGTAACCATGTACCATCCTGTAACCTGAATTTGTGTTTGCATCCAGATATGCAGAGACAACAGCTTGTAAATCTGCACTTGTAATGTCACTGAACTTTTGTTGCACTGATAGGCCATACTCTTTAAGTCTTCTCTTTATTGTCCTTACACTGACGCATAACAGACGGGCAATGTCTGGAATTGTAAAGTCAAAGTCAAGCAAATACTCCAATTGCTCTCGATTTATGCTGAAAGCTGGCCGACCTCTGTTGCCCGTCTTTACTGTAGGGACTCTGAAACCTGTAATTGATGTTGGGGATCCACTTTCCAAAAGATGGTATGCTTCCTCCAGTTTCTGTAAGGCCTGTTCAGCATTCACAAACTGGTCCGAGTATCTTCGTAAAAGCCTCAAGATGCACTCCAGCTGGTAGTAAGCATGATCTGCCTCTTCAGTGGAATGGTGCTGAGAAAGTCTTAGGCTGATGGAGTTGAGCACTGCTGTTACTCGTGTTGCAACCACTGAAACGTTATTCTGACTGTGAACAAAGAAAGTCATAATATTAACTGCTGACTAGTAAAGCTTAAAAAGTCAAAATGACATCCATGAACAAATAACATTTATTACATTGTCTGAAAAATACAAAAGCTCATTACATACTCAAATTTGCAATTAATATTGCTTATGAAAAATTTATATTCCAAAATGTAGATTCTTGAAAACAAGCTCCATTTATTAACACTCTTGTATCTAATTTATACTCAGCCTCTTAGACAGCAGAATTCAAACAATTTGATGTTATTGCATCCGTGTTTAAATTTCTTTATGTTTCATGTTTCCTTTTTGTCTCCACTTTTATTTGTTAAGCAACAATTTCTAAGTGTAATCAGTTTTTAAAACGTTTGCCACTGTTTGTATATAAAAAGTGAATAAAATGTGCCATTTCCAAATATGATACGAGTCTGAAACTAGGGTGACCAGATTTCTGACACCAAATGTGGGGACATTTCCAGCTCAGAGACAAATAGAAAGTGTCTAAAATGTTATGTAGTACTATTTCTGTGATAATTTAGACATTTTTGTGCGCGTTTGTTCTAATCTGCAATATTTGGTCTTCTTTTTGCTGCATGCTATGGGTTGAGCAGTGGTACTGCAGTCTCATTCCCATATTATTAGGTCTAATGTGGTTTAGTGGCATAAAAATGATGAAAAAAAAACAGTTGAAGTTTCACAAATCAGAAAAACTTTTCACAAATCAGAAAAACTTTTCACAAATCCCACAACTGTTTTTAAATATTCTTCTATTAGTGTATAATAATCTAGTCTTGGTTTGAAGAGTCCAGGTGTTGTAGTTTTTGATCTAGAGCAGATTAAACCCGCTCAAGGTCGTGAAAAATTAGTTGTAATATCCCTTTAGTTATTTCCCGAATCGGAAGCTGGAATCTAATTTCAGCTTTGTCAGGTTCACACCGGACATCTGCCTCTTATCAGTCATAAAACAAACTGAGTTAAATTAGTCATAGATCCTCTTTGTTGTTCAATATAGTTTTAAACAAATTAAAAAGTTTCTTTGTGACTTACTTTTGATCGGACTAAAAAGTACACACACAGACACACACACAGCCTCTTAGGGCTGAGCGATGGGGCAAAAAAATAAAACTGTTGGAGCTAGTTCACAATCATAGTCATACAAACAAAATAAAAAAACGGTCTTAATTTGACTCACCTCATGATGTTTCCTTGACGTCTTGTGATTTTTGTTACCTTGATCAACCTTGGGAATACAAAAATGGCATTTTAATGTACATATAATGTACATTTAATGTATATACACGTTGTGTATGATACACAACGTGTTGCAATAACTCATGCTAAAGCTAGCTAAGCTGAATTACGATTTTCAGCAGCGCACAGGAAAAAAAGCGTTGGGATACATAATTATGTATCACATTTACATACCACAATACCGCTTTTAAAAACCATGTTAATTAAAGATTGATACTCACGAGAATTTTTCCACATGAAATGCTGACCACGCTTCATTGTTGTAAAAAAAAACGTCTGGCCTTAAATAGAGCAAATGCGCATGCGCAAAAGTCAATTCACATCTGTACGGAAAGCAAATGTGGACAATATTCCTATTAGGATTAAAGTTACATTGCGTCAGATCATATATATATATATATATATAAACACATTATATATATATATATA
>JBBPBX010013685.1:21986-51995 GCA_038048925.1 Garcialebias charrua
TATATATATATATATATATATATAAGTGTATAAATACATATACACCAACAAAAGTGCATCCTGTTCTTTACAGTATATATTTATAGTAATTGCCTGTTGTCATTGTTTGTATTCATAGTGAAGCTTGGATGAGCAGGGCTCCTTGTACTGCCTTTTATTGGTTTGAGCACATCATTAGACACATGTGTGATCGATTTTGAGTTGCTGTGTTTCAGTTTAGACAGACAGCAGTGCTTTATTTGTGTCTCATTTTAGCTACCTGTGCTTATCGTTGTAGAACCCATGTGAATCAACGAGCAAAATGGGTTTTAGTGGGTGAAAATAGGTCTGCATGTTGTGTCTACTGGGTGAAACCCGCTTAGTATTCTGACAAAAAGGTTGCCATTTTAATAAATGGGTTCAGGGAACTGAGCATTTGGTTCAAAGAACAGGGTTTAGTGTTTTAGCAACTGAAAAAAAAAGTAAAATGTAAAAATCTTTATTTTGGTTCTTTCTCCTTTATCTTCTTGACAAGTTGTGTTTGCTTGACTCTTAGTAGTTAAAGCTGCACTATGTAACTTTGTAGTGCAGTCTGTAACGTTTCTAACAATATATTATTAACATATTTCTTCACTCAGTCACTCTACTCATCTGTTCATCAGGCAGTCAGAATGCTAAACACTCTGCCTGCTCTGCCTCCCCTCCCATTTGAACTGCCTTAACACTAAAACTTTCTCACATATTATCACTCAACACAAAGTTTTTAACACTAGACTCTGTGTCATCAAACGGGTTAATCACTAAACTCTCGGTCATGTGCTCATACAGTTTGCACTACTTCTCATACTTGCACTAATGTCTGTATTACATCACTGCCTATAATCATAATACTGTTTACATTCTCTGTTTACATTTATTAATACTGTTTACTTTTATTACTACTGCTTACATGTAATTACTACTGTTTACATTTATTTACACTACTCTAATATCTACACCACTGCTGGTACATATACAGTGTGCTCTGAACGGTCTTATTTAGGGATGCCCAATGTGCCTTACTGCATATGCCACTTTTTGCCTCTACAACAACATCAACTACTACCTCATACATATACTGTGTACATTGACTCATACGCTGCTTTGCCACTTTGCAAATGTCAATGCTAGAAACCTTTAGTTTATTTTAGTTATACTTTTTATACTCTTTTTTTATACTAGTATGCAAAAACTCAGGACAATATTATGTTCATTAAATGTTTAATGTTTTAGTTTTAGAGTTGGTGTAAATTTTCATACTCTTATACCACTATGCAAAAAACTCAGGACAGTGTTAGGTTTACTATTTTATGCTTATGTCTATTATTATATGTTTCAGTGTTTCAATGTTTAGATGTTTACTGTTGCACCGAGGGACTGAGAGAAACGCAATTTCGGTCCTGTGTATGTCCTGCACTGTACATATTGCAGATCTGACAATAAAGTTGACTTTGACTTTGACTTTGACTACTGACAGACTGGTGTTAGACAAAGTAATCTCTGAAAAAACTATAGTCCTCCTGCTTCTCAGCATTTATAAAAACACTAAAAACACAGAGTGACCCGCCATTAACCAGCCAATAAAAACAGAGTTTGTAATTGGCCAATAAAAACAGAGCTTGAATTTGAATTTCAGCAGAGCAAAGGGGAGCAGAGCCATACACTATATGGTTCTGAGGGGGAGGGATCAGAATGCTTTGCCTGTTGAAAATATTTCTATGTTCTGTGCTCTAAAGAAAGTTACACATAGCACCTTTAACTACATATGACACAGGGTGGGTGAAAAATTCTGGTTGTTTTCCCCATCTATAACATGTCTAGTGTCTTGTCAAACCACTGCTAACAGCAAGCATGTAAATGCATACTATAGGCGGGGTGCAAGTTGGGGTGCTGATGATTAAATGTTGTGAATTTGGTCTCTCTGGGTGCACATTAATGCCTCCCCCCCAAAAAAAATAAAAATAATAAATAATAAAAATAAACTCAAATATGCACCCTCCTCCAGGCATCCTGACGTCTGATTTAACCCTAGGATGCATGAACGACCAATACCTATTCTTCCATGAGTGGTGTCAAAAATGACCCCAATTAGAATCAATGTGGTTTTACAATGAATTTAAATGATGTCTTTAATTTTGGTCAAAGGCGATTATATTTATTATATTTGGGTCAACAAAAGACTGATTTTACATTTAACATGCTTATTCCTAAATTTTTATATCATTTTTTTTCACACAAAATAACATAAAAAATCTTCAAAAATTATTTCTAGAATGTCCATCTGTCTGAAGGACAAAAAAGAGAATCAACAAACGACCAGAACACTGTACACTCACATGTGCCCACACAAACATCTTTTCTCTATTCACTGTGTGCAGTTGTCACAAACTTTTAGCTTTTTGCTGTGACCATTGCACACTGTAGTACTGCATTTCCTGCACCACTTGGTGGCTTTGCTGTCTTTGTTTCTTGGACACATCTGGCAACTCTTTCTCTTCTGTTGGCCCTCTGTGCCTCTCTCCTGTTACTTGTTTACAACTTTTGTCACTCCACATCTTCCAGTTGCTTCAGTGATGTCAGTTGGTAGGTTCAGGGTACCTTAGGTTGTGTAGAAAACTCCCAAAGAGCACACACACTGATACATTTCAGTTCTTCTCACTTCGTGTAAGAATGATCACTCCAATGAAGGCCATGAGCTCCTCTTTGCTTAGATTTTTTTCCACTCTTTTCCTCTGCTTGTTGCAACTCTTCTTCCCTCCATGTTTGTTCATGTCAACATCTCTTCTAATATACTATCCATCCATCCATCCATTATCATTTACCCGCTTCTTTCATTTTTGGGTCACGGGGGTCGCCGGTGCCCATGTCCAGCAATCACTGTGCGTGGGGCAGTGTACACCCTGGATAGGTCGCAAGTCCATCACAGGGCCACAAAGAGACAAACAACCATTCATTCTCTCACTCATACCTATGGACAATTTAGAGTTACCAATCAGCCTAACATGCATGTTTTTGGTCTGTGGGAGGAAACCAGAGTACCTGGAGGGAACCCACGCATGCACAGAGAGAACATGCAAACTCCACCCAGAAAGGCCCCCAGATTTGAACCAGGGACCTGCTCGCTGAGAGGCAGCAGCTCTACCAGTTGCACCACCGTGCTGCTCTTCTAATATACTATCAGTGATAAACAGCTTTCATGCATCTATTGGAGAGATGGTGCTAAACCCAGGTGCAGGCCCTGACTGACTTCTCAGTAAATTGTGACTTGGTGTTAAAAGAGGCATACAGATTTTTAAAATAATTTATATATAATATAATATATAATACAGTACTATATAATAGGTTACCTAACAGGTTTGCATTTGTTAGGAATTATGAATACAGCGAGTCTCTACACAACAAATGCAGTAATATCAGCTGGCTTACTAAACTAGTGTAATGTTAGCTAGCTTAAGTACCGGTACTAACATTATGTTGTAGTTAGCTAAGAGTGTCTACTTTGTTGACCAACATGATATTCTATCAGTAAAGTAATTGAGTTGGTAAATGCAGATAATACATGTTTACTGCTGTGTCAAACTGACCTCTGTGGTGAGACTGCAGGTATCAGATGTGTAAATGAGACAGAAAATGTATCTTGACAGTTACAGTTGGTAAGAATCAAAGGTTCCCACAGCAAACCCTTGAGATTCTATAGGAAATGCTTGGGGTCATTTTTGACCCCACTCATGAAAAACTGGGGTAGTGACACAAAAACTGCAATTTCTAAAAATGTACAAAAACATTTAAAAAAATTCAAATGACTTGAAGTCACAAACATGTTTTATGAGGAATACCTGGAATATGGAAGAGTAAAAACTTTTAATTTCAGAGTTTTTGAAGAATAACAACCCTCAGGGTCATTTTTGACCCCACTTGTGCATCTAAGGGTTAATGCCTTCTAAAAAAAGATAGACCCTCGCTGCATGCACATCTGTGTACAAAATTTAACAGGCAGTTAACTGAAGTTGGGAAAAAGGAAGTTTTAGGTGCATAAAAGCAGTGTTGTATAAAGTACAACAAAGTGATACTTGAGTAAAAGTACAAGCATCGTACCAAAAAATTACTGTGGTAAAAGTTAAAGTCTCCTTTAGGAATATTACTTTATTAAAAGTCAAAGTATCTGTTTTGATCTTAGTTGATACTGTTATTGATTTTACTTGTTTTATTACTTGTTTTATTGACATTTAATTCTGTTGCACCTTGTAGCACTTTGAGATTTTCATTAATGAAAAGTGCGTTATAAATTGAATTCATTATTATTATTATTATTATTAAGTATTAAAAGTAAAAGTATGGATTTAAAATGAGCAGTTAGATTTTCTGTAACAACATTTTTTAGGAGGTCACCTCCCCCAAAAAGTGCAGAAATTACTGTATCATATTAAAATTATTTATTTATTTTAAATTTAGGATGCACTAATCTAGATGTGGGTGGCACGGTGGCTCAGTTGGTAGAGCTGATGCCTCTCAGCATAGGTCGCCTGATAAAATCCTGGCCCGGGGGCCTTTCTGGGTAGAGTTCGCATGTTCTCTCCGTGCATGCGTGGGTTGTCTCCGAGCACTCCAACTTCCTCCCCCAGACCAAAAACATGACTGTTAGGTTAATTGGTAACTCTAAATTGTCCCTAGGTGAGAGTGAATGGTTGTTTGTCTCATTTGTCTATATGTGTGGCCCTGTGATGGACTTGCGACCTGTCCAGGGTGTACCCCGCCCCTCGCACTGTGATGGCTGGATATGGGCACCAGTGATCCACATGACCCTAGAATGGATGGATGGATGGATGGATATTATAGCTGTTTCATTTTATATACATTTATCAAGCGTGTCCAAACGTTTTCCCAGTACAGTCCTTTTATTTTAATGATTATGTCCTGCTGGAGTGTGACATGACTTGTTTGTGTACAAACTAATATGGTATCAGAATTTTACATATTTATACTTCTCATTCAACCACAATTAAATTCACTCTATCTAGGAGGCACTATTTATTTGGATAGTATTTCTTTTTTAAAATAACAAGCTGGAATGAAAACAAGTAAAAATGAAATAAAAGTAACAACTTTCTACTTCTTGATTTGTAAAAAAAAAAATGTAAGGGGTAGAATGTACAGATAATTGTGTGAGAATGTTAGAACTAAAAGTCAAAAGTAGGCTGAAAAATAGTTACTCAAGTAAAGTACAGATACCTAAAAATTCAACTTAAGTACAGTAACAAAGTATTTGTACTCAGTTACTTTACAACTCTGCATAAAAGTACAAAATATTTACATAAAGATGACTTCTGGGTGGTTTAAATGTCATATCTGCTCAATGGCAGGTGCTGTGGTGGCCTAATTTCAGGTGCCCATATCTGGGGTGGGCCACCAGACCACTGGTCTGGGGTAAAATGGACAGTGGCCCAACTAGTAAAAGGCACACAAACACACTTCAATAAGCAGAAACCTGATGGGAGCCATGCAACTAAAAACTTAATCAACTATGGACTATAAATTTACACTAGCATTGCACTAGCATGATTCTCTTATAATTTTAGAGAGACACATCTGGTGGTCATTTTGATTAAACTTTATTCACACTTGGGCTATAAGACTGATTATTTTAAATATTTCATTATGGGGATCAGGAAGGATGTGCCACAAGTGGTCCTGTGGCTCTGCACTCCTTCACCTGTGTGGCCCCCACAAAATTTTGAAAATCACAACATTTTTCAGGGTACTGTTTTGAGAACTTTGAGGTTAAATGCCTGTACCATTCTTACTCTCTTGGGGCTCCTTTAAAATATCTCAGGTCTGGGGCCACACTCCTGACGAAAAGCCAAATGTATTTGGGAGCCTATGTGGGTCCTATATGTGGGTCTGAGATGGGAAGAAAAGGTGTCGATTTAGGCATAATTGTCAATTTTCATTAAAAAAAAATAGGCTACAGTTTATAAGGCCAAACATATATTCAGTCTATATTTTATAAATAAAGCTAATATTAAGAACTGAAAGTCAGATACCAGCACATCATTACTTCATTACTACTTAAACTCCAACTCCGTGTGGCATTCAGAACACCAACATTTGATCATAACACTAGGAAAAATATTATAGGTTCTGGTTAAGCGAAAGCCCGTAATGTTACGTATGAGACTAAAAAGGCGTTCAATACAGGATCAACTGGACTTTATTTGTCCACTATTAAATATAGATCCTATAAATATTGATCCTGTATTGAACGCCTTTTTTGATTTCATCATGTCCTGGACGACTGAGAATCTTCACCAGCATACGTATGAGACTCTTATTTTGAAAAGCTCGGTTACCGAAACAGGAAGTGTTAGCATAGCATAGCAATTTAGTTTTGTTTCGCGGTCAGCAGCTCGGGACTTCCGCTGAATAAGTTCGGGTGGTGAGGTGATTTGATGGTCATACTCCACTCGAAAATGGCCAACAATCAAAGGTAAGTTGGAAAAAAACCTTTAAAGCAAAGTTTTATTGGATGTCTCAAATAATCAGCGAATGGTAAGGTTAGCAATGTGTCGGAAAAGTTTCATTTTCGTTAGCTTAGCGTCGCAGCAGATTTAGACAGTTTTAGTAGTAAGTTTCTATCTTTAAAAAAAAAAAAAAAAAGTTTCTATCTGTCCATAATTAGATGTATGTGGTGTCGTCACTCTTATAAACGGTATTTATCAGGGAGTATTTTACAGTAAGAACAGTTAAATGTAAAACACGTGGCTGGAGATTGTTCAAGACAGGCTCCACTTCGAAAACGATTTATTTTTATATATTTTTTATTTATGTATTTTTTTGTTTCTTTTTTTTTGGCGCGCAAAAACCAAGTATTAGGGTACTTGCGCAGTGCTTTCTAAATAAGAGCTTTGTAGCTTTTCGTTCAAAAAATGTAAAAAAAAAAAAAAGAAAACATCAGATCAGCCCAGAGGTCAAAGCCTTAACGGGTCAGACATTACCCTCGAGGATGAAGCTCACCAATTCTTACTAACATCAAATGTGAAATTTTTTAAAAGGTGCTCAACACTCCTGACATTGTCCTTTTAATTTTTACATTACTTAAGATAAGATAGATAAAATAAAATATTGATTCCACAATGGGGAAATTAGCACATTACTGCAGCTCAATACAGGAGAGTGTGAGATAGAATAAAGAAGTAAGACAAAAGGAAAGAGAAAGAAGACACTATATGCATAACGAATAAAAACTTTTTAAGCTGTTTTTTTCAAAAGAATAATCATAATTAAGGATGACAGCAGAACACCTTCAGATGTGACTTACAATTTGAGCAATAGTTGAAGAGATAAAATTAACTATCCCTGTACAAATTGTGTTGTGTGTTTGTGTGACGTCTAATTTCAGATATGAAGAAGCCAGCAAGAGAGCAGCGAGTTTGATACAGGATGCTGTTCAGTGCCTCATTCCTTTAGTGATGGAGAAAAAGACCTCAGAGAGTACAGCGACCACTGAAAGGGAAGAGACAGTCATTGCAGTCCCTGAAAATGACCATCCCCTTCACATGTTGAGTTCTCTGCCAAGCTCCTCATCTGTCAGAGGCCCTCACATAGCTGCTATTCAACCTCCATCTTACCCTGGACAATCAAGACATGATATGATCCAGTCCAGGATGTCAGTCTTATTTAGGCCATATCCCAAGCAAAAGGGTCCCAAAAAGCCCTGGTTAAAGAGACAATATGAGACACCTTGGTCTCATGACTTTTTCTGTCTCTCTGATCCCGAGTCAGATATGTCACCATCTCTTGAGGAGCGATGTGTTCTCCAGACTATGGGTTTGGGGAGAAAAAAAGTGACCTTCCCAAATAATAATGGTACACACCAAGATTTTGTGGAAAGTCTCATCAATGCATACCCTCAACTCACTGATGCAGGGGGCTTCAAGTTGATGCCTTGTGGGCGGAACAGAGTGTTGGTTGACATACCAATGCCCTCCTCAGGTTACAGTGTAAGGTATTTGAGGCTGGAAAGTGGTCTGAATAAAGCCTTAGCCTACATTGTGCCACTTCAAGAGAAGCTTGGCAACATCGAGGAACGTAAACCTAATAATAATATGGTAAGACATCTTTTGTAGGTAAATTGAGGTATTTGCTGTGTTAATGGTCAATTACATTCAAAACGGATTTGTCCTTAAAAATGTTTGCTCAGCAGGGTCAAAACAAGTGCAAGTGTACAAATAAATTGCTAGTTCATTGGTAATTAGTAGTCTTTGGAACATATATTTAAAAAAAAAAAGGATCAAAAGGTAAAGATGGTCTAATAAAACAAATTGGATAGGTGAATAATACCAATGTCTTTTGTACTGAAGGACATGGTGCTGGAGAAGTGCAAATCTTGCAATCAGGACATCCCCCTTTATAAACTGCAGAATCACTTCAATGAATGTGAGGGGTATGTATGTTCATCCAAGTTTGTTTTTAACATCAGAAAAGTCACCAAAAAATACTAGAGCAAAATTCAAATGCACCTAAAATGAACCTTTAAAAAATATGGTTTTCATTGTATGAATCATAATCTCCTTCATGTATAGTACTGTTGTAAGACTTGTAGTATTCAATGTAATCCCATTTTAAATATGTCTAATTTTTTTAGAAAGTGCTGTTAAAAACACATGATTTTAAAATGTTTTTTGGAAGAGGAATATTGGATATTCTGTCATAATCCAAAAATATATTGCAGTTTCACTGAATGCCCTTTTACTTTTTAGGTCAAGCATTGACTTAACAGATGAAAATGAGAATGAAATTGAAGATGTAACAGAGACTGAGGAGGACTTTGTAGACTTATCAGAAGAGACAAGTGAAGAAGAAAGTGAGGTTTTTACACCTGAAGCTGCACTTGAAGAGTCTATATTGTAAGTTGTAGTTGCTTCTTTAACTTTCCTATTCACATCTGCAGCTTGGCTTCTGCTATTTAAACAAAGCCTGTGATGTTATTAGTGGAAAAAATTAAGGCAATGAACGCAAAGTCCAAGTTGAAACACTGGCACACATTATTCAGGCTTAAACATAAACATTTGAATGCAATTAGGCCAAAGTAACAATCCTCAATATTAGCATACACTTTTCTCTTAGCGTCTTTAAATATTTCAGATTAACTGTCTAGATATACTCTGAATATTTGTTGGATCTATACTGCATTTAAAAGAAAAGGATTATTCTTATTATAAATTCTTTTTTAGGGCTCAAAACCACCATGTCCTTGAGCCAGCGGGTGAGGACCAGGCCACTCCAGTGTCAAATGAACTGTAAGAACATAGTGCACAATTCGAAATTAATAATAATTTAGTTGTGTATTGGAAAGTATTTTTTCAATTTAAAGAATGATTTCATATAAATTATGGCAATTCATATGAAATACTGGCCGGTTTAAAATTTCAGATCTGTTTTTTTGGAACTGCTATTTAATATGTATGCTTTCTAAGCAATACACTCTTATCTCAGACTATTTTCCTGTGTAACAGAAAATGAAAAAATTGACGTAGTTCACCAGATTTGTGAAGGCAAAGAAGTGAGAAATTAACTTCAGTCCATATACCCAGTCTTATAATTTTGACGCTTGTAGTACTTTTGGGAAAGTTTTCAGTGTGCCTTAATTTTATATTACTGTTTATTTTGCATCAAATTTTTCAAAAGACAAAACTGTATGCAACATTTGCTTGCACCTAAGCTAAGTCTATTTGTGCTTCAATCTTTTCATACAGGAACATTGAGAATGTTCTTAACAAACTGGAGAAGGCAATTGACAACCATGATGGGAGTCCTGCATCTTATATAAGTGTGTGCAGATCTCAGATCTGGATGGGTGCCAGGTTGGCTCTTAGCCGGAAATCATTTCAACCTCATTGTCGTATCGATGTTAAGTTCATGGATGATGTTGGAATAGCAGAAGGAGCAGTTGATACAGGGGGACCAAAGCGGGAGTTCTTTACCCTCGTTTTGGATTATCTGCATGATAGTGGGCTGTTTGTGGGACCAGAGGGCAGCAAATTTTTAACTAACTCCAGTTCAGGTGAGATGCATATACAGGAATGATGTTTTCACATGAATACTGTAAATCTAGGGTGTATCACGTGCGATTTTCATTAACTGAACAATCATTCTGTACAAAAACCAGTTCAGTACTACAATTTTAATGTAGCATGGAAAATGCATAGCATTGATGAAATGTATAAATTGCTAGTAATTTATAATTGATTTACATTTGTTCAAAGAATAGTTCACACAAAAAAACTTATTTTTTTAAGAAATCTTTTAACTGTCTTATCCCCCTCCCCTTTGTGTTTAATTTGTAGCTATGGAAAAAGATGACTTCTTCTACGCCGGAATGATCATAGCAATGTCTCTTGTGCATGGAGGGCCTGCACCTCGATTCTTGTCTAGAACTCTATTCCAGGCACTCACAGAATCACCAGAGATGACAACAGTGACCATTGACGAAGTTCCAGATTTGAAATTGAGAGGAAATCTTCAGAGGGTTAGTATAAGACGTATGTATGTTTGTTTATGACATACGTACTGTGTATTACAGTATATCACAATATTTAATAGGTTTTGTGTGGTGAAGTTCCTGAAGACCTTGAAGACATCATAGACATGGCAGGTTCACGATGCATTTTGGCAACACCTGAAAATGCAAAACAGATGGCTCTAGATACTGCACACTGGTACATATTTGGCAGAACACGGTCTGCATTTGAGAGGTAATTGTACACAGAGGAAGCACTTGTTCTATTCACATTACTGGCATTGTTTCACATTAAAACCAAACACAACAGAGGGAAATTGTTCAAGGGTGCCCTACCAACACCACTGAAACAATTTGCATCTCAGCTTCCTAAATTCTAGTTGTGCACAGAAAAATTCACTATGCAACTGCAGTACATCCTTGCAGGCTTCCGATATTATCTCCTCTTTTAGAAAGCTGAAGGTATTCTTCATATTTTTCTTTCACAAATATTTCATTTGACATTGTGAAATAAAGATGGCAAATTATGGGATAAAACTAGTGCCAACAGGACCTGAATTTGAAAAGCTAAGAGTTCTAAATGAATTTCACTAAATTGAAAATGAACTTAAAGTTTTGAATTTTAAATAAATTGCTTCTCCACATCGAGATGAGCCAGTTGAGGTGGCTCGGGCATCTGGTTAGGATGCCTCCTGGACGCCTCCCTGGTGAGGTGTTCCGGGCATGTCCCACCGGGAGGAGACCCAGAGGAAGACCCAGGATACGCTGGAGGGACTATGTTTCTCGGCTGGCCTGGGAACGCCTTGGGATTCCCCCGGAGGAGCTGCTCCAAGTGGCTGGGGAGAGGGAAGTCTGGGCCTCCCTACTTAGGCTGCTACCCCCGCGACCCGACCCCGGATAAGCGGAAGAAGATGGATGGATGGATGAAATAATTTAATTTGAAATTGTATATTTTTAAATTCAAAATTCAGTTTGACACATTCAGTTCAGGGGGTGGGGTTTTATTTACCGTTGTTTAACCAGGCAAGTCCCGTTGAGATCTCAGATCTCTTTTTCAAGGACGGCCTGGGCCTGAAGGCAACCTGTTGTACATGTTTTTGGGAGTGGGGGAAACCGGAGTACCTGGAGAACACCCATGCAAGCACGAGGACAACATGTAAACTCCACTCAGAAAGACCCCAGGTCCAAACCGGGGATAAAACACAGGACCGTCTTGCTGTGAGGCATCAGTGCTAACCACTGATCCATCGTGCTGCCAAAGTTGGGTTGGAGTGGACTTTTGACTGCAGCAAAATTAGAGAAGGAAATGAGGACAAAATAACTTATTTCTAGCAGCAGAGTGGGTTGGAAATGGGTGATTTTGATGATATATATTTTTTTACATCCTACAGGCTCTGACATGTTAAATAAATTTGAAACTGAGTTTTTGGAGACAAAAAAAAAAAAGGTCCAGACAGGACAGGACGTTATTTAAAATATTCATAATGATTGGGTTAATATTAGTATTAATAAGAAAGTTCATTCTCAATAGTCCAGGTATCAAATCCGCTCATTCTCAATCAGTTCATCTGGACAGTTTCTTTTTAGTAGAAACGTTTCACCCTCACTCCAGAGGGCTTCGTCAGTCAGAGAGTACCAAGCAAAACCAATACTATTACTATATTACTATTACTACTATACTATTATAATAGCAATTACTATTATTAATAGTTTTTATGATTTCTACATCATCAGTCCTTGTTTTCTGCTCTGTTGTCAACATGTACAGTAATGGGAAATCCAGATTTGGCCCTTTAGCGTTAGCCCGTAGCTTCTCCAGAGATCACACAGTCACGTGGTTTCTGCGCACTCCAGCTGTTCTACAGAACCTCGTTGCATGAAACATAAATCTGTGGATCTGTGTTTGATTACTCTGGCTGGCTCTCTCAAGGACCTGGATATGTGTGACACAATTTTTTTTATGTTACAACTGAAATAGAATTATGGAACTGAAAATGAAAGTAGTCAAACTGAATTTTTTAATGAACAAAATACAGTTTCAAAGGAAATTAATTCAAATAAAAAAAATTAAATTCAGTTTCAAACCATTAAATTCAGTTTCAATTTAGTGAAATTCATTTAGGAACCAATGCATTCAGTTTTAAATTATGCACATTCAGATTCAATCTGAGCAATTCTAATTCAATTCCTGCTGGCACAAGTTTTATTCCATTGAAAATTTCCACAGCTATGCAACTCACTGCCACATTTTTAAATACAATCAGATATTCTTGACATGTTTTACAATTATACAGATTGTATTTTAATACATACTGTACATACATCCTTACATCCATTATGTACTCTGCTTCTCCTTTATGGGTCACATGCTTTCACCTATCTCTATACCTCTGTATACGCAGAGCAACACAAGCTATTTCAATACATAAACTGATAAATTTAGGTAAATGTTATAACTGCTCCTCTTGCTGTCAATAAACTGGTATGACATGGAGGAATATTGTATCAAGTTTTGGTATTTTTGGTCAGGCTATCACATACCAATTATTTTCTATGACCCTTTTTAGTTGTATAGATTTATTGCTTTCAGTGACTCAATTGTGGCAGCTGTGATCAGTTCCAAAAAATAATGAGAAAAGAAAACTTGATAAATTGTGCATTTTTATTTATTTATTTTGCCTCTTGTCTAACAAAAGAAATTCTATTCCTGTGAACAAGGATGGACATTTTCTAGCTCAGTTTTATATTCTTAAACTGGTAGAGGAACATTTCAATAAATGTCTTGTTGAAATGTGGTAATATCTTTGAATGATTGTAGATTTTATTTCTTTTAGCCTATTATAACCTGCATGTTAGTAAGGCCTTCTCTAAGCATCAGCGTCCATTAAATTACATCTGCCATGTACCACATGGGCAAAGTCCCAAAGCAAATTGTTTCATACTGATGGTTGGGCCCATACTTTTTGGGATAATAATAATAAAAAAAACTAAATAAAAATAATAGTAGTAATAATAATAATAATAATAAATGTGAAGTATCACATAGAACTAAGGATTAAGTCCCAAAGTGGTATGTAGAGAAATAGGCAGTAATAGTGATGTATTATTGTGATTAACAATACAAATTAAGTCGTATCTCTGGAACCACTCATGATATCAGGGTGATTGAGGTATCAAAATGTAGCTTAAAAAGCATGAATCCGAAACTGTGCTGAGCTCATTTTAACCAAATTTAGCATAATCTTTGGTTTGATGTGATGGGTCACAAATAAACAAATCAATGTTTACAAAAAAATTGACAGTTTATTTATCACTGTTACTAATTTTATGTTGTCATACAAGGTTCAAAGATGGCCTTAAGACCTTGGGAGTTTATTCGGCAATGCTGGAAAACAAGGAGTACTTCTTGGATGTCATGTGTCATCAGAACAACCCAACAACAGCAGAACAAATCAAAGAAGCCTTCAGACCAGTGCTACACCACCCTGGTTCCAACAAGCGTTCCACTGAGAACCTAATCCTCTGTCTGTGGGAAAACTTCATCTTTGAAGCAGAGGGTATGGGAAAAATAGGTAGTAAAAACACAAACTGGTTAAATGTTCCAGTGATTTTGTTTTGGAATGGAAAATGGCTATAAAACAAACATGGAAAGTGATCTCTAAGAGGTTTTAAACCTTTTTTAAACTTTACTTTAAAATGTGTTAGATTTATAATGCCACCTTACCAGAGGCAAGGACAACCTACAGTTGATATGAATTCTTACATTTAAACTACATTTCTGTTCCTCAATATTTTTTTATGTCCTTTATTTTTTTAGATGAACATTCAGGCACCTCGTTGGAGAAGATCCTGTTTTTCTCCACAGGCTTGAAATCCTTTCCTCCACTTGGTCTAAAGCCCACTCCAACTCTGTGCTTTCTGCATGATCCTGAGGATAGTGGAGAGCTGTCCAAATTCCCAAAAGCGAACACGTGCACAAACCAGCTGTATCTCCCCACAATCCATACAACATATCAAGACTTCAAAAGCCACATGGTTTTTGGTGTTTGTGCAAGTGCAGGGTTTGGACTACCATAGTTGAGTTTGAGTGTTGTTACAATGTTAGGTATTTTAACATTGGTTCTTGTATTTTACAATACAAAAAGTGTATATTAAATGTTTGTGCTGTTAGCCGTTACATTTGCACAGCCAGGTTACAATTTTAAATGAAAGTTATGTCTGCTGGAAACCGTTCTCCTAACCAGCTGTGGACGTTACATGGTCCTGTTAATAAATTACCAGCACTGAGACTGGTTGCGTTTTAGATGGTCCTGTTAGTTTTCTTTGCTTTGACCTGATTTTTTTTGTTTTAGGCAAAACTGGAGAAGATTTTGCCATGTCTGAGGACCAGTCCCACTCCTTTTCTGCATAAGCTGACAGGCTGTCATACTACACAAAAGTGAATTAGCACAGATCCAGCTGTATCACTCTACAGTACACAAAATGTAATTGTGCTGCTAAGTGTTAAATGAAAGTGATTGTTTGGCTCCAGCTGAGTATCTTATGCACACTTTGCACTTTATTTGTTAAGATGTTACTGCTGCTCATTATGTATTTTTATTAAATATATTTTGACTGAATATCTTTTATTTTTTTGCAGTCATATGTTGATTCATATGCAGTTATATGTTGTTTAGGTTGATTGGTAACTCTAAAATTGACCCTGGGTGTGAGTGAAACAGGTCCCTCTTGTAAATGAGTCCCCGTGGGTCAACGAGGATTCATTCAACCTTTATTTATACAGGCTAGCCTCGTTGAGTCACGGGGACTCATTTACAAGAGGGACCTGTCTCACTCACACCTAGGGTAAATTTAGAGTCACCAATCAGCCTAACATGCATGTTTTTGGACTGTGGGAGGAAACCGGAGTACCCGGAGGAAACCCACGCATGCACGGAGAGAACATGCAAACTCCACCCAGAAAGGCCCCCGGACCGGGATTTGAACCGGCAACCTTCTCGCTGAGAGGCAGCAGCTCTACCAGTTGTGCCACCGTGCTGCCCAAATAGCCTGTATAAATAAAGGTTGAATGAATGAATGAATGTACTGTATAGCATTTTAGAAACAATGTCTATAAGCCTTTTGACTCAAACTTGGTGGTTAATAACTCTTTGGTCTGAGGTGTTTGGATAAAATAAGTGAATTTTAATTAACATGACATTAAATGTTGTTTTGATGTCCTTAGTACAAATTGAACCATACTGTATTTATCTATAAGTTGAAGAGAATTAACCTTCAGCAAAAGGTACTAAACGATCATGTTTTGCAATTAAAAATATTGATCACAAAGAAATAAAAAACAAACATGTCATTAATTATAACTTAATATGGAGAGACTGTAAAAAGACCAAATTTGATAGTTGGGGGCTTCTCTCATAGTTCGACTGTCAGCCAGACAAGCTGTTAATTCAGGTGGTATGTAAAACTTTGCTCCACAGAATATGTTTTTAATATTTATGCTTTATGTCTACAACCATTTGTGTTGAGAAAGTTTCCTTGAGCTGCTTAGCCATGCTAGTCGCTAGCCTCTCCAATGCTAACGCCAGCCTATCCATATCAATGGACAGCAGAGAGAGTAGTCAATCCAGTGGGTTACTAGCCTAGCCATGCTAGTCGCTAGCCTCTCCAATGCTAACGCCAGCCTATCCATATCAATGGACAGCAGAGAGAGTAGTCAATCCAGTGGGTTACTAGCCTAGCCATGCTAGTCGCTAGCCTCTCCAATGCTAACGCCAGCCTATCCATATCAATGGACAGCAGAGAGAGTAGTCAATCCAGTGGGTTACTAGCCTAGGCATGCTAGTCGCTAGCCTCTCCGATGCTAACGCCAGCAGAGAGAGTAGTCAATCCAGTGGGTTACTAGCCTAGGCATGCTAGTCGCTAGCCTCTCCGATGCTAACACAAATTAACAGTCTCCTTCTCATTTGCCAGCGCCGGCCTCTCAGTTGCCGGAGTCAGCTACTCAGTCAGCGGTGCCGGCCTATCATTAATCAGATCAATAGCCTCCTGCTACAAGGATGTTGCTACCGCCGGTTGCGCAATGGTCTTAATTTTGGCCCTCATCCCGCGCCATAACCAATAGGCTATATGCCACGGGTAGTGGTGACGTACTTCCGTTAAAATATGACCGATATGGTTCACTTCCGGCTCTTATCTACTGCTGTTGTTGTTAGTGGTAGCTTCCAGAACTAGACTATGTAAAAGACAAAAAAGGTAAATTATCTGCGAGCTACTGGTACAACAAGAGAGATTTGTTGTGTGCCGTTGTGTCCAGTGAATAGCAGGTACAATAGAGCGCTTAGTTTTTTATATTTTAATGCCAGAGTTCGTGGCTAACCGAGTTAGCCTTAAAGCTAACACTCGGTTGTAGCCGGCGTTTTAAACCTCAGAATATTCAAGAGCCAGCATCAAACAGTGGTTAAAAAGGAGCTGTACCTGCATTGTTCCAGTGGAATAATTCTCCCTTCCACTTCCATGACCGGGGCTTTGGGAGAAGCAGTAGAGAGGACAGCGAGGAGGAGGAGAACACAGCAGCTGCAGCTCAGTAAGAAACACGATTATCACTCGACTCCACACCCTGCACTTGTAGATTTAATGTTGGAGTCATGATGAGTGATTTAATAAAAGTTTGTAACTACATACTTTTAAAATAATATTCAGATTTTAACATATGTTTTCTAATCTGTAAATATGTTTGTAAACTCTTAGTAACTTCAGAGCTGTTACACCTCTGAAATATTCTCTGCTGTTTCCTTTAATATGAAACCAGAACTGTTTCACTCCAATTAAACATTTAATTTCCTGAGATGTAATTAATTTATTTTAAAGCATAACTCTCATAAAGAGTTCTCTGTTTGGTTTTTTACTTGTAGGTAAATATGAACACTTGTTTTTTTTTCCAGGTTTGCATCATCTGACCTCCTGATGTGTTTCTGGCCCATGACTGCTCTGCTCTGCCATTCATGGTCGGTGTTCACCAAGAACTGAGAGGAACTCCCCATCAAGTTCAACTTGTGTTTATTTGTCTTATACAGGTTAACACAGAGTTAACAGTACAATGAAGTGCTCAGGATGAGAAGAGCAGATTTGACTTGCTAAAAATCAAAGAACAAACTACTGTATACTAAAAGCATGCACAGTGAAAAAGTAATTATAATATTCACAAAGTCCTGAAGAGAGACGGATATAACAATGCAGCAGGATGAATTTGAATGAACTACTGCAAGTATTTCAAGCTAGTAATATAAGCTAACATGCACATAAAGTTTTAAATATATATATATAAATATATACACATACAGTATATATATATAATATATATATTATATATATATATATATATAGTATATATATATATATAAAATATATATATATATATATATATGCACATAATCAACATTACACAGGTTGTGTGACAGGTTATTGCACAAGTAGTGACATTGAGATTTAATTATTAGTTATTACCAGTTGTTCAGTGTTATTTATTGATTATTTAACCACACCACCCCGTTGAGTTCTTCCTGTTCTTAAATGACATTGACATTGGATCAAAGCAACGGGACCTTGCTGACCCGTACGGTGTCAATCAGTCCATGGTCAGCCGGATTTTCACAGCAACTTTTTTATTGACAGTACTCGGCTCTACCTGAAGAGCAGATATGCAGAAATCTACCTGCAGACTTCAAGGACTACCCTGACACTACAGTCACACTACTTACTACTTGTAAGAAAATAAAATGTTCAAAACATTCTGACTTTTGTCTTCATTGATGTATTATCACCCAAAAAAAATGTGTACTGTATTTTGGTTTAAGACAGGCTTAGAGTCCAGTTTTAGCCATTTTATTAAAAAGAAATTTGATGATGATGTTACATTACTGTACAAAACGTATGAGTCAAGCTAAATGAGGCACAATATTTAAACACTGTTTAAATTATATTATTATTATTACATCTTCTGACTTTAACTCCCAGCTTCCTCGACTGCTTTTGGAGATTTAAAAACATGTAATCAGTCAGATTACAGTGCCTCAGTGGAACAACTTGTTTGTATTTGGTGTTTGGATCCAATCTCAGCTCCTCCTCACTGCTTCCCTCATGTTTGAGCTGTAGCGGTGGTGTCTTCCCACGTCTCACAAACATCTAGGCTGGACCAGGGGTTCCCTCATCATCACCAACACCTGCCGTGTCCTGTGCAGTGAAAGAAAACATCTCTTATTAAGGCCTGCTACAAACAGTGATTTAACAGGTTTGACTTCAGCTCAACTTTTGTACACAAACTTGAATTAAAATAACTTTTGTTTCTAAATCTGCTCTAAATCTCCTGCCTCCTTGTTTGAAACTGAACTGTCAGGTGGCTTTGACTCAAACAGTGGGGCTTCTGGCTCTCTTCCTCATGGACTGTAAACACTCAGCCCTAACTGACTTCTCCTGCCTCCTTGTTTGAAACTAACATTTGTGTTAATAAGAAACATTGTTCAGGCAAAACACGTTTACTCAACAGAGTAACAAGGCTAACTATGTTAGCTGTGTTAGCCTACATGAGGCAGTTTGGTGAACTGAAAACAAATACCGACTTAGCTGTGTTAGCCTACATGAGGCAGTTTGGTGAACTGAAAACAAATACCGACTTACCTTCATATTTATTTATGTAGTTGGACACAAAGCTTAAATCCTTTATCCTTCTTAGATGTGGGCGCTTTAGAGAAGGTCTGAATTATTCTGTAGACATTATTAACAGTGACTGTCGGCAAGTCCTGCAGAGATCTCGTGAAGAACGCCATCGTTAACACCGTGTTGACTGCAAACCGGAAGTGCGCCGTATGGGTCATGAATACGGAAGTGCTGGAACGGAAGTCCGTGGCATATAGGCTATTGCAGACAGCTCCGATTCGTCACACAATACTGGTGATTTGGCTAGATCAGCGTTTCTCAAATAGTGGGGCGCCGATGCCTGGGGGGCCCGGGCTCTTGTGACCCAGTTTTGAATTTTCTTATTTCGCCGCGGAACTAAAATTCCTAGGCGTGTTTCAGCACGGCGCTATTATCTGTAGCACGTGTAGCATTAGCTTCTCGCTGCGGTGTCCTGTTTGGGAAAGTTATGGCTTCCTTGTTTAAAAAGACGAGCGCAAGTCCAAAGCTGTTGTTTCAGGACTTTGTTTCACTGAGATTGGTGCGAACGTGCAGAGGAGCGGAGCGCTTCGTCACGAGAGAACAAACAAGATTAGAGCTGCAGTTGCAACACGTTTTTTTTTTCAACACGTTTTTTTTCAACACGTCTAACTTGTTAACGGACTCGAAACAACTTCATCCCAATGTGAACGTCTCTTCTAAAAGCAAGAAAAGCAGCTTGTTGCAAACACCGCTAACAGCAGCATTTAAACTTCCATCAGGTAAATCAGAACGGTCCAGATCACAGTCGCAGCTGTAGAAGTTTTTAAAGCTCTGGGTTGATGTGCTGGCTTTAAAGTTTGTGAGCTCCGCCACAACATCCATCATGTCAACACTTCAGACTGTTTTGAAGCTCCACTCCAGAACCGAAAGTAAAAAAGTTCATCACTTTATGAAAAAAATAAAACTGATGTCAACAAGCCCTGGAGCTCTGATGATGATGATGACCGAGTGATTTAACCACCTCATAACAACCGTTCAAGAAGAGGTATTGTTGTTTTATTAATATTATCATCTATATAACTTTTTTCATTTAAAGTTATAATCTTATTAACTCTTTCCTTTTTACCTCTTTGTGATCTTCAGGGAAATCCACCACATCACCTCCAGTAGAAGTGTGTGACTGAACTCTGAACTGTTCCAGAGACACCCTGATGCATGCTCAATAATTCAGGTAGAAAAATCTAAAAAAGCTAAGTCTGGTCTTCTTCCAGGCACCTGTCCCGAGCAGGTCCAAGAAGAAGTTTTAAGTACTGAGGATAAATTGCACTACTTTTACACTACTTTTTATATCTACACTACTGCTGATATATATATTCTTTTTCAAAGGTGGGCATATGACCGCTAGGGACCGCTAATGCGCTAATCCGCTTACAGCAGGCCTAACGTTTTTGTCAGCGTAACAGCGGAGTGACTAACTTTTATAATTCATAAGCGGATTTGTGCCATTTTTATTTAAAATGCAGTACCGCTAAAAACTAATTATCTATCAGTAAAAACGAATAAACTTATTTACAGGCTCTTATGCTGGCTCCGTAGCTGCTTGTTTTACCTTTTTCCCCCTTCACCGTAAAGAGGAGGGAGGGTTGGAGGGGGAGCAGAGGGGAGAACAGACGCGGATCTACCATGTAGGCAAATGATGCCGTTGCTCTTCATAAATCTGCAGAGAACCCCGCTGTTTCAAGCCAAATTAACGCGGCCGGAGGATTGTATTGTGTGTTTTGTGTCCACCACTCGACGGTGAGTCATTTGTTTTATGTATTTGGGTTCCTTTTATGTAGAAATGTGGTGGCGACACGCCCGTGTATTTGAGATTTAAAAGTGGTCTTAGGGATTAAAAGATCATTCTCATTTTGTTAATTTCGTGGCCGAATAGAATATATGTACGTAAAGTATTAAATAAATCCTTTGATTTTTGTAATTTCATCCTTTTAGGATCATTTTAGTTACTTTTCATTAAATCTGTTGACTGCCTATAGAATTTTGGAATTGGTTTAATTTATTTTTCGGTTGCGCAACAAAAAAGAAATTACTATTTGTTTTTTGAAACAATATTGAAGTAAATTAAGCTTAATTGACTCTTATATGAATTAAACTTGGATACAACTTGGAAGTGCACTTTAAAACTTGATCTCTAACTTTAATTTTACCTGTACTGTTGATGTGGTCTTTGAATTGAAGTTATAATAATAATAAACTTTATTTGTATAGCACCTTCCTGCAATGCCTTGCATTGACCAAGGTGCTTAACAGATATAGGATAATCTAAAAAAATAAATACAAAGTATGTGCATGTGTAATGAAGAATATAATTTGTACGTGCAACTGTTAATACATGTAAAGTTTTTTTTTATGTTTGTTGCTCTTTTTGCCAACTGTGATGTTTCTTCTGTCCAGGACTGTAAATATCCAGGTGGGTCAGGAGGAGTTAATGGGAAGCTGCTGCTGTGACGTAAGAGGTAGGATAAAGGTGTATAACAGTTCATGCACCGCTAGTTGGCAGTCTAGTGCAAATATTGCATAACTTGTTGGCTAGCAATTGTTGAATTTAATTAGTGGTTTAGAATTTAGCTTCCCCTAATTTTCACAAGACATTAGTGCTTTTGAAATTACGGACCTAAATAAATTAATTAGTGCTTTAGAAATAGCGGAACTAATTTTTGGATTAGCGCTGCCCAGCACTGAAGATTGGTTCAGGTTGCTCTTATTTTTTTAAGTGTTTGCAGTATGTGCGACTCACTCGTGTATCTCCTCTTAGCTTAGCTGCTAAGAAGCAACTGGGGAAAGAAACCCCACCTGCCCCCACCTTTCTTTTCCCCACGAATCTTAACTTCCACGGCACGCGCAAGCAGAATTTTTTTAAATTTTTTTTATTAAACTTGACCAAAATGTACAAAAACATGTGACATGTACAAACAGAGATACATTGGTTTGTTGCAATTTCGAGTCACACATAAGATTATGAAATGAGAGAAAATAAATATACAGATGTTTTAACAAAGAAAAGACAAAAACTAAAATAAAAATTGTGCGCAAGCACAATTGCCTCAAACGAAAGTTATATTGTGAAATCTTACCGCTAGCTAGGATTATGTTAAGTATCATTAGTTGGCTAGCTCTACCGTTAACTAACACAAGCTTAGACAATATCCATATTGCTGCGAGAAATGCACACCAACATCTACGGAAGGGCATTACATTCAACCATGAAAATATTTTTTTGGAGCTTATGTAGTAAAAACGTGATAATTATGTAGTAAAAACGTGATACTAAGTAGTAAAAACGTGATAATTATGTAGTAAAAACGTGATACTAAGTAGTAAAAACGTGATACTATGTAGTAATAACGTGATACTATGTAGTAAAAACGTGATAATTATGTAGTAAAAACGTGATAATTATGTAGTAAAAACGTGATACTAAGTAGTAATAACGTGATACTATGTAGTAAAAACGTGATACTATGTAGTAAAAACGTGATAATTATGTAGTAAAAACGTGATAATTTAGTAAAAACGTGATACTAAGTAGTAAAAACGTGATACTATGTAGTAAAAACGTGATAATTATGTAGTAAAAACGTGATAATTATGTAGTAAAAACGTGATACTAAGTAGTAATAACGTGATAAGTTTACATGTAGGATGCACGCAGTATGTCAGGAGGCTTAGTCCCTTCAAATATAAGGTAAACCCATGCAGCGCTACATATCTTCAGTAGCACACTGTGAACACATCTGCCTTCCACTCAAAGGACGTGAGTTCGAATCCAACCTGGGGTGAAGTTACTTTGCTTCTTTTTTTTTATTGTATTTTGCTTCATTTTTTATCGGATAAATAAAATAAAAAAGCAGTTTGTGTTAACCACAGGCATATTAAGTCTATGCTGTTAACCGTTTCTACATTAGCTGCGTATCCACACCTTCTCTTTCAGGCGGTCACGTGGTTCACGCAGCAGTTCCAATCAGCTCCTCGCTGCCAGTCAGTTTGACTTCACTTATCTTATTCTTATCCACCTTACTTACTTTTGTACATTTACATGTACAAAAACATGTCAATAAAACACAGGTTTTTCATAAACACATGCATGTTGTTGTATGGCTCGTCCTGCTGGTGTAGATTCATAAAGTTTCCACATGGTGGCAGTAGTAGGCTTTTAATACCCTGGTAAAAAAAATTAGATCGATTCCATGAGCCACAACAAAGTTTCATTTAGTTGAGTTACTTCACTTACATTCTAATCACATTTTAAGTAGGGCATTTTTTAATTTACTGTTGTACAAATTGGAACTTCTCAGGAGAATATAGGTTAGTGTTTCATTCTGGGTCACACTCCAATACAGAAGGTGGCGGTAATGCATAACAACAAGCTGTTTGCCAACCGCCAATAAAGAAGAAGACAGGTAGAACAAGTTCGCCCATGCTGTTTTTATCCTAGCCTGCATGCTAACAATGGCTAATTTGCAGAAGTTGATCAAGTTTTACTTCATGCTTGGCCTAAGACATGGAGAGATACTGATGATGCTTCACACTGTGGATGACATCATCATCAGTATGAGCACACTGAGAAGAATGCTGAACAGAATGGCACTGTACAGAAGGTAAAACCAGTCCGATCCTCTACATGTGGCTGCCTTCCTCATTGACCAGCTGGAGAGCTCTGGGAAACTTCACGGATATAAGTTTCACCACCTTCAATGTATTCAGAGTGGATACGTTGTGACTCAAAGGACAGTGAGACACCTGCTAAAATTTCTGGACCCCAGTGGTGTGGAGCAAAGGAGAAGGAGGCGGCTGAAGCGACGCGTGTATGTAAACCCTGGACCTAATTTCATGTGGCACGTTGAGTCCTATGATAAACTGAAGCCATATGGTATTTGTATTAACGGAGCCATCGATGGCTTTTCCAGACATATGATATGGCTACATGCTTTCTCAACAAGCAGTGATCCTAAAGTCATCGCAGGATATTTCATAAAAGAAGTTAATAAGAGGAAGGGGACACCTGCCCGAATCCGCACAGATTTTGGAACAGAAAATGGCACGATGGCAGAAATGCAGAAGTTCTTACGATGGAGTTCTGATCCTGATCGCTCCACCAGTAACTGTGTCATAGCTGGATCCAGCAATCACAATCAGCGGATTGAAGGCTGGTGGGTTTTTTTGAGAACACATCATGCTCAGCAGTGGATGGACCGCTTTCAGGAACTGAAAGACAATGACTGTTTCTCTGGTGACTTTTTGGACAAACAGCTTGTTCTGTTTACTTGCCTGAACATCATTGAGGTATGCCATAAGAACACAAAACCTGTCATGCTTCCTTTGGGTGTGTGTGTGTGTGTGTGTGTGTGTGTGTGTGTGTGCGTTGGTGCAAGCGTATTGGCCCGCCTATGCGCCAGACTACGTACCGACATTATCGGGACATTTGGTATTAGCCAGCCTTTGCCAATGTCTGGATAAAACACAGATTGTATCCAAATATATTAATATGTAAACATTGTTTTTTCTCATCAATATCAGCGTAACTTGTGGCTAATAGGCTGCCTGGATGAGTTGGAGTGTGCTTTAACACTTAAAATTGTTTTAATAAAAAGTTATTTACATTTATAAAATTGGCTGGCTACGCACCTCCCAGGGTATTTGTGTGTGGTGTGTATGTTTTTGTGTATCGGTTGCATTTATTGAAGCCGTGTGTGTGGCTCACTGACACACATGGCGCCAAACTGCAACGCCCCTCCTCTCGTGATGTGGAGACCGCGCGAAACTCCAACGCCGCCCCTCCTCTCGTGATGTGGAGACCCTGTAGTGGGCGGGGGCTCAGGGCGGGGCCTCAGGTGACCGAGTTTTTAAAAGTTAAAGCCCCTTGAGCTTACACGTGCAGAGTTATGGCGTCGTGTGTTGAGTGCATGTAGGTGAGCGGAGATTATTTTTGGAGAGCGATTTAAATAAAATTTTGCAGCGGTAGGTGGACAGAGTGTCAGAGTGTATTGACTTCATTCAGGTAAGAATTAAAAAAAATTTTTTGTTGCTTTTGATGACATCATCTCAAGGAAATGTTAACCTAATCCAGTAGTAACGTGACTTTAACCGCAGCGTCACAAACTGTGAAGACTGTAGAAAACTTTATCAACATTTAGATAAATTAGGAAGTATCTGTGCATGAGTTTTGAGTGCGTGAAGAAAGACGCAGCTCAAACTAGCTGCGGCTAGCGTTAGCATGTAACGTAACTTCACTTCAGAAGCGTGACAACCTTTCAACGCTGTTGAAAACTTTTATAGACATTTATATAAATCAGCGATACTATATATGCATCACTTGTGGATGTTTTTAGTGGTTATTTAGAGTCTTAACGCGACGAAGACAAAATTAAACGCACGTCGCGTTAGCGTCACTACCGTGAACGTGTCACGTCACAATAACAGCGTGACTAACGCTGTAATTTAACATGCGTTAATAGGGTAGAGGGGTTTTAATGTTTCCAACGTCATTTTTCTGCTAATTCTGCTCTTTTTTTTTTTTTTTACCTCTGAGCAGTGAGCAGACGGACGAACTGCGTCGTTACGTCATCACGTCATCACGTTGCAGCCTCGTTACGTCATCACGTTGACTGCAGTTTTATGTAGGTATAAGAATACTGTTGTTGGAATACTGAATAATACAGAATACTGTATAAGTGTATTGTATAAACTTGAGAATTGTTTTTTAACTTTTTCATATTTTTACATGTACAGGTTTTCAGCTAGTCCAAGAGGTCATTTGGTATTTGGTGAGTCAAACATCCCGCCTTCCTGAAAACAGACAGATGGATTCTTTACTGACTGAGGTCCACGCTTTATCCATCCATCCATGCATTCATCCATCCATCAAACATCCATCCATCAAACATCCATCCATCCATCATCCATCAAACATCCTACCTTCCTAAACCCAGACATATGGATTCTTTACTGACTGAGGTCCAAGCTTTATCCATCCATCCATCTATCAAACATCCATCCATCCATCAAACATCCATCCATCCATCCATCAAACATCCATCCATCCATCAAACATATATCCATCCATCAAACATCCATCCATCCATCAAACATCCTGCCTTACTGAACCCAGACAGATGGATTATTTACTGACTGAGGTCCACGCTTTATCCATCCATACATCCATCCATCCATCAAACATCCACACATCCATCCATCCATCCATCCATCAAACATCATCCATCCATCATCAAACATCCTGCCTTCCTGAACCCAGACATATGGATTCTTTACTGACTGAGGTCCACGCTTTATCCATCCATCCATGCATTCATCCATCCATCAAACATCCATCCATCAAACATCCATCCATCCATCATCCATCAAACATCCTACCTTCCTAAACCCAGACATATGGATTCTTTACTGACTGAGGTCCAAGCTTTATCCATCCATCCATCTATCAAACATCCATCCATCCATCAAACATCCATCCATCCATCCATCAAACATCCATCCATCCATCAAACATATATCCATCCATCAAACATCCATCCATCCATCAAACATCCTGCCTTACTGAACCCAGACAGATGGATTATTTACTGACTGAGGTCCACGCTTTATCCATCCATACATCCATCCATCCATCAAACATCCACACATCCATCCATCCATCCATCCATCAAACATCATCCATCCATCATCAAACATCCTGCCTTCCTGAACCCAGACATATGGATTCTTTACTGACTGAGGTCCACACTTTATCCATCCATCCATCAAACATCCATCCATCCATCCATCCATCCATCAAACATCCATCCATCATTCATCCATCAAACATCCATCCATCATTCATCCATCAAACATCCATCCATCTATCTATCCATCCATCTATCAAACATCCAGCCTTCTTGAAACCAGACAGATGGATTCTTTACTGACTGAGGTCCACGCTTTATCCATCCATACATACATCCATCTATCAAACATCCATCCATCCATCCATCAAACATCCATCCATCCATCCATCAAACATCCATCCATCATCCATCCATCAAACATCCTGGCTTCCTGAACCTAGACAGATGGATTCTTTACTGACTGAGGTCCACGCTTTATCCATCCATCCATCCATCAAACATCCATCCATCCATCCATCCATCAAACATCCATCTATCCATCCATCAAACATCCTGCCTTACTGAACCCAGACAGATGGATTCTTTACTGACTGATGTCCACGCTTTATCCATCCATCCATCAAACATCCACACATCATCCATCAAACATCCATCCAAACATCCACACATCATCCATCAAACATCCATCCATCAAACATCCATCCATCATCCATCCATCAAACATCCATCCATCTATCCATCCATCTATCAAACATCCTGTCTTCCTGAACCCAGACAGATGGATTCTTTACTGACTGAGGTTCATGCTTTATCCATCCATACATACATCCATCCATCCATCTATCAAACATCCATCCATCCATCAAACATCCAGCCTTGCTGAACCCAGACGGATAGATTCTTTACTGACTGAGGTCCACGCTTTATCCATCCATCCATGCATCCATCCATCCATCCATCCATCCATCCATGCATCCATCTATCAAACATCATCCATCCATCCATCAAACATCCTGCCTTCTTGAAAACAGACATATGGATTCTTTACTGACTGAGGTCCACGCTTTATCCATCCATCCATGCATCCATCCATCCATAAAACATCCATACATCCATCCATCCATCAAACATCCTGCCTTCCTGAACCAGACAGATGGATTCTTTACTGACTGAGGTCCACGCTTTATCCATACATCCACCCATCCATCCATCAAACATCCATCTATCCATCATCAAACATCCATCCATCAAACATCCTGCCTTGCTGAACCCAGACCGATGGATTCTTTACTGACTGAGGTCCACGCTTTATCCAACCATCCATGCATCCATCCATCTATCAAACATCTATCCATCAAACATCCATCATCCATCAAACATCCTGCCTTCCTTAACCCAGACATATGGATTCTTTACTGACTGAGGTCCACGCTTTATCCATCCATCTATCAAACATCCATCCATCCATCAAACATCCATCTATCAAACATCCATACATCCATCATCCATCCATCAAACATCCATACATCTATCCATCAAACATCCTACCTTCCTGAACCCAGACAGATGGATTTACTGACTGAGGTCCACACTTTATCCATCCATCCATCCATCCATCAAACATCCATCCATCCATACATCCATGCATCAAACATCCATCCATCCATCTATCCATCAAACATCTCAAACATCCATCAAACATCCATCCATCCATCCATCAAACATCTATCCATCCATCAAACATCCATCCATCCATCAAACATCCTGCCTTGCTGAACCCAGACAGATGGATTCTTTACTGACTGAGGTCCATGCTTTATCCATCCATTCATCCATCCATCCATCCATCAAACATCCATCCATCCATGCATCCATCCATCAAACATCATCCATCCATCATCAAACATCCTGCCTTCCTGAACCCAGACATATGGATTCTTTATTGACTGAGGTCCACACTTTATCCATCCATCCATCAAACATCCATCCATCCATCCATCAAACATCCATCCATCATTCATCTATCAAACATCCATCCATCTATCTATCCATCCATCTATCAAACATCCGGCCTTCTTGAAACCAGACAGATGGATTCTTTACTGACTGAGGTCCACGCTTTATCCATCCATACATACATCCATCTATCAAACATCCATCCATACATCCATCCATCCATCAAACATCCAGCCTTGCTGAACGCAGACAGATGGAGTCTTTACTGACTGATGTCCACCTTTTATCCATCCATGCATGCATCCATCCATCCATCCATCAAACATCCATCCATCCATCCATGTATCCATCCATCAAATATCATCCATCTATCCATCAAACATCTTGCTTTCTTAAAAACATGATAAACTGAAATTGTGTGTGTGTTTGTGTGTGTGACTGTTTTGTGGTTTCTAAGGACAGTGTTTTGTCAGGACAGTAATGAACTGTAATCTGCTTGTCTGTTTATAGCATATGACAATGTCCATAAAAACCACAAAACAGTCACACACACAAACGCACACAATTTCAGTTGAACATGTTATATTTACATGTATATGTCTATCTGTACAGTATATGTATATGCATATACAGTATACATGTATATGCATATATGTATATACACTGTATATGAATATGCATATATGATATGCTTATATACATGTATATATGTATATTTGTGTGTATGTATATGACATAGATATCAATTTTATAAATAATGCAGGGATTGTTATGTATGACTTCAATATTATTAGTCACAGTTTTTAAATTTATAGTTTTCTTTCATTCAGCTAATTTTAATTTCATCTTAGTCCACCCATCATGAGAGGAGTTTTGTAAATACTATGTCCATCCATCTTTCCTTTATGTGAGATGGATACTTTGGCCAAAAACAATCATGTAATGTTTATTGGTTTACATGTGACAGCAGCTATCATCAAAATGTAGAATTTCCTCTAAATATAAGTATAAATGATCTGTTCCAGATGACGTGAACACGTCCAGAGTCAGGAGATCGCAGGTAGCCAGAAGAGCGATCAACTTCCATTAAACACGAGTACCAAGGTACATTTTAGTTCTTGTGTTCCTAAACAGATATACTTGCTACGTGTGGATTCATCAACTTATTGTTCAATTGTGTGTGTA
>JBBPBX010013686.1:5004-17073 GCA_038048925.1 Garcialebias charrua
TATCACTGCTGCTCATTTCATGGCCCACTAGAGAAGGAGACTTATTAATACAGTACAGCGACAGCATGCTGAAAACTACTTTGTTCTGTTTCCTGCCATAGTTATTGAGTAATTATAGTTATTGTTCTGACATTAGTTCCATCAGCCTGTTTGGACTTCTGATACCAGAAGTCATCAGTGCTCTGTTCAAACCTGAAGACCTGATCCTACATTTGTATGTTTGTTTTGACTCAGTGTTTTTTCTTCCTTTGTCACAGAACGAACGTATTGTCTTAATGATGCATTGAAATTTCACATACAGTTCTATGGGGTGCCGTTTGTACGGTTGCACAG
The DNA here is from genome assembly GCA_038048925.1 of Garcialebias charrua. Classification (NCBI taxonomy): domain Eukaryota; kingdom Metazoa; phylum Chordata; class Actinopteri; order Cyprinodontiformes; family Rivulidae; genus Garcialebias; species Garcialebias charrua. Next base: position 5,338 of record JBBPBX010013686.1, read on the forward strand.
TCAAACATTAACATCAGTATTTTGGATTATTTAGCTTTTAATAAAATATTTTTTTTCAAAGTCATATTTTCACCATGTTAGTCATACATTTATAAATGTCATAGTTCTCAACTAAATATTTAATTTACACTATAGTTAGTTTACAAATATTTTACTTGCTAGCTAAATATTTAGGTCTTAACTAAATATTTAGTTAGCAAATTAAATATTTAGTTTATGAATTAAATGTTTAGCTTAGAATTTTTTTTAGCTTAGAAATTAAATATTTAAATAGTAAACTAAATATTTAGGGGTAATTTAAATATTTAATTTACACCAAAATATTTAGTTTACTAACTAAATATTTCATTTCTAAGCTAATCATTTAAATCTTAAACTAAATATTTGATGTGCTAACAAATTATTTAGCTCAGACCTAAATATATATTTTACAAACTAAACATTTAATTTCCACAATAAATATTTAATTTGCTAACTAAATATTTACCTCAGACCTAAATATTTAACTTGCTAGTTAATTATTTAACTTGTTAGCTAAATATTTAACTGGCTAGCTAAATATTTAGGTCCATACTAAATATTTAGTTAGCAAATTAAATATTTAGTTTAGGAGTTAAATGTTTAGCTTAGAAATTAAATATTTAGTTAGTAGGGTAAATATTAAGGTGTAAATTAAATGTTTAATTTATACCAAAATATTTACTTTACTAACTAAATATTTAACTTGCAAGTTAAGTATTTAGTTTGTAAACTAAATATTTATATTGTAAATGAATGTTAAGTTGAGAGCTATGACATTTATAAATGTATGACTAAAATGGTGACAATATGACTTTGAAAAAAATGTTTTTTTTCTTATTAAAAGCTAAATAAATCAAAATATTGATGTAAATTTTTGCCTGTGCAACTTCACAAACAGCACCCCATACAGTTCAACACAGTGCAATCCTCAAATGCATATTGCCTGCAAGAGTTTTACACTGAGACCATGTTATTGTGAAAAATGATGGAGTTATAGCCTTTTTGGCTAACCTTGATAATAACTTTATGCACACAGTCCTGTGAGATCTTGCACGGTCTGTTTAATCAGAGATTGTGTACTTACTACCATAAATTTGACTTCCTCATAGCCTGTTTTTTCTGGCATCAGGTGAAAATGCTGGGTCACAAGTAAAGAACATGCTCCTCACCCTCTTTTTTTCTGTTTGCAGAGTGCCTGCTCCTGCTGAGTGAAGCTTGACTTTTTGTCATCTCCAACCAGCCCAACGGTGGTGCCATGCTATTGTGTAAACCAAGCAGCGTTCTGGCCCAGACCAGGCAACCCACCCTGGGCCTCGGCCTTCATCTGTCCCCCATGTGTCTGCTGATGCCTTTGGTCATCCTTCTAACCAAACCTTGGAGCAGCGTGTGTGCAGCACTAGGTATGATGTTTTAGTGGCTACTTGTTTAGTTTTTCAATATTTTTCTTAATCAGAGTTCAACGTAATAGTGCTACATAGGACGTGTGTGTGTGTGTGTGGGGTGGGATGGTGGTGGGGGGTTAGAGACCACTGAGGCAGGAAATGTGTTGAGATGTTGTAATCAAGAAGATGATGAGAAACATGCTGATGGGACCTCCTGCCTTATCAAAACACATTAACAACACCACAGCTCAGAGCTGATGTACTGACAGGAGGGGAGCCACTCCCCCACTCACTCACACACACACACACACACACACACAACGCCCCACATACACACACACGTACATTTTCTCGGACATACTTGTCTATCACTGCTCTGAAAATGTCACCAAGCAGATTGTGTGTGTAAAAGATAAGGTATAAAGTCTAAATATCAAACATGGCGCCTCTTAGCTTTAAACATAGAAATCATCATTTTGTTTAGTTTGTGTCTGTGGTTTTGGTCCCGTGAGATGACTGATATATATATTTTTAATGTTTTTTATACTCAGTAATGAGACAGAACTACACATCTGCTGATTTTTGGCCCACCAACAGGCTACATGGAATGGAATGACTAACAACATCGAGATGAATTCTGTTGTGACTTGGTGTTATATAAATCAACTGAATTAAATTTAATTGATATATCAGCACAGCAGAAACAAAAAAAAAATAAGTAAAAAGTTTTACAAGAAAACATAGTTTTATTAAGTTAACTTTTATTGTTTTAATAACAATATGTGTAGCCAAATTGGTCAATGTTAGCTGATAAACCACAATTGGGCCATCAACTGGTTTATGGTACGTTCTATTGGAGCTGTGATGTTTTTTACATTGACTCCGGTTAATCTTTTCACCTCCTATAACAAGGCCTAACAAGGTGAGATTGTTTCTGACCCCTCGGTGTGTCTTGAAATAACTCGGCTCATTTAATTGCTCAGCTTTTCTATTTTTTTTTTTAATTATTATTTTTAATGCAAAACACGTGAACATTTTCTACTATAATGGCAGAAAAGTGGCATTGCACACTTCTGGTTGAGATGTGGGAAAGTTTGAAAGTTTAATTCTGGGGTGACAAACTAACAGCAGATCAAAAATTTCACTTCAACTCATGCAAACTTCTTCTTCTTCTTCTTTCGGCTTTTCCCTTTTCAGGGGTCGCCACAGCGAGTCATCCTCCTCCACCTCACTCTGTCCTCTGCATCCTCTGTCCTCACTCCAACTACCTTCATGTCCTCTCTAACTGCATCCATATATCTCCTCTTTGGTCTCCCTCTTTGTCTTTTTCCTGGCAGCTGCATTTCTAACATCCTTCTACCAATATACCCACTGTCCCTCCTCTGGACATGTCCAAACCATCTCAGTCTGGCCTCCCTAACTTTATCTCCCAGTTGTTTAACATGTGCTGTACCTCTGATGATCTCATTCCTGATCTTATCCATCCTTGTCACTCCTAAGGAGAACCTCAGCATCTTCATTTCTGCTACTTCCAGTTCTTTCTCCTGTCTTTTTGTCAATGCCACTGTCTCCAGACCATACAACATAGCTGGTCTCACCACTGTCTTGTAAACTTTTCCTTTGACCTTTGCTGACACCTTTTTGTCACAAATCACTCCTGAAACTTTTCTCCATCCGCTCCATCCTGCCTGGACTCTCTTCTTCACCTCTTTACCACATTCCCCATTTTCCTGGACAGTGGACCCCAAGTACTTGAAGTCCTGCACCTTTGTGACCTCTGCTCCTTGTAGCCTCACTGTTCCACTGGCCTCCCTCTCATTCACACACATGTACTCTGTCTTACTACGGCTGACTTTCATTCCTCTTCTTTCAAGTGCATACCTCCACCTCTCCAAGTTCTCTTCCACTTGTTCCCTGTTCTCACCACAGATCACAATGTCATCTGCAAACATCATAGTCCATGGGGATTCCTGCCTGACCTCATCTGTTAGTCGGTCCATCACCAGAGCAAACAAGAAGGGGCTCAGAGCCGATCCTTGATGCAATCCCACCTCCACCTTGAAGCTATCTGTCACTCCCACAGCACATCTCACCACTGTCCTGCTGTCCTCATACATGTCCTGTACCAGTCTAACATACTTTTCTGCCACTCCAGATTTCCTCATGCAATACCACACCTCTTCTCTTGGTACCCTGTCATATGCTTTTTCTAAATCCACAAACACACAATGGAGTTCTTTCTGACCCTCTCTGTACTTCTCTATCAACATCCTCAAAGCAAAGATGGCATCTGTGGTGCTCTTTCTTGGCATGAAACCATACTGCTGCTCACAGATAGTCACATCTTGTCTAAGTCTTGCTTCCACAACTCTCTCCCAGATCTTCATTGTGTGGCTCATCAACTTAATTCCCCTGTAGTTGCTACAACTCTGTACATCACCCTTGTTCTTAAAAATGGGAACCAGCACACTTCTTCTCCATTCTTCAGGCATTTTCTCACCCTCAAATATTCCATTAAATATTTGAGTCAAAAACCTCACTGCCATCTCTCCAAGACATTTCCAAACCTCCACTGGTATGTCATCAGGTCCTACTGCCTTCCCCTTCTTCATTCTTTTCAGAGCTTTCCGGACTTCACCCTCACTAATCTTTCCCACTTCCTGGTCCACAGTTTCTATTACCTCCACTCTTCTTTCTCTTTCATTCTCTTCATTCATTAGCTCCTCAAAGTAATCCTTCCATCTTCCCATCACACTCTCCTCACTTGTTAGAACATTCCCATTCCCATCTTTAATAAGCCTAACCTGCTGCACATCCTTTCCAGCCTGATCCCTCTGTCTTGCCAATCGGTACAAGTCCTTCTCGCCCTCTTTAGTGTCCAGTCTCCCATATAACTCATTGTACGCCCTCTGCTTTGCCTTAGCTACTTCCCTCTTTGCTCTATGTCCCATCTCCTTATATTCCTGTCTCCTCTCTTCAGTCCTCTCACTGTCATATTTCTTCTTGGCTAATCTCTTTCTTTGAATGGCGTCCTGCACTTCACTATTCCACCACCAGGTTTCCTTATCATCTATTCTCTGTCCAGATGACACACCAAGTACCTTCCTACCTGTCTCTCTAATTACTGTTGCTGTAGTAGCCATGCAAACAGTATTTTATAAAGCTTTACTCTACCATGACTGATGCTTTTTAAATTTTTGGCAGACATGATCTTTCTGCTGGTGGTGCTATACGGGTAGCTGTTTTTGCTATTTGCACTTGCAAATAATCAAATAACCCCATGCAAATAGCTGTGTAATATAAAATGGGGACATTAATATAACTTAGCATCTAGCTCATCAATCCAGAAAAAATCTACTTTATCCCTGCAAACTGGTGTCATACAAAGAGTTATCCACAACAGGTAAGATATTAACTGGTTTTTTTTGTTTTGTTTATTTATTCATTTCATTTCCATTAAAAACAATACAATTTCAAGAGAAAAAAACAATATAAAAAACCTATAAAATGAAAGGTGGCAGAAGAAAAATTAAATCTTATCATTTCTGCCCCTTCTTAACAAAATCAATTCAAACAATCAATTCAAGCAATAATCACAAATAATACAACAAAACCCAAAACATATCACAATTATTCTTTATAGTTTTCGCTAATATTAACTAACTTAAATGTATCTCGTCAGCATTATATTCTTTATCCTTTTCTTAAATACAAATAATGATTCCTCATTTTTAATATCATTATTCAAACCATTCCATAGATCAATTCCCCTCATTAAAGTAGACCTACCCCGCAAACTTGTTCTAAACTTTGGCTTAACAAAAATATCAGTTCCTTTTAAATTATAGCAACTGCTCCTTTTTACAAAATACGCTTGTACGTTCGATGGTAAATTGTGATTCTGAGCCCTGTACATTAGTAATAGAATAAAGTAGTCCACCAAATCATAAAACTTGAGTAATTTAAGTTGATAAAATAAAATACTTGAAGGATGACAATAATGTTTTCTTGAGATAATTCTTTCATGCAACACTTGATTTCATAGATCCTGAACTATCCGAGGCAGAAAAATGAAAGCTGTTTATCATAGATTATTAAGTTAATTTATTATTTAAAATAAAATAATACGATTTTTAACTTGCATAGTTGGCTCAGAAGGAAACTCAGAGTTCCAGTTACCTTCCTGTCTCATCGCACAACTGCAGACACTGTGAACTTCTCCATTCCTGTCCTTGTTAGTTTCAGGGCACAGCAGCTGTCCGTCACTCAATCCAAAGATTACAAGTTATATATGTGTTCCATTTAAACCCGAGCAGTTTGGGGTCAGTGGCAGACCGGTCTGCTTCGCGACAGCAGAACGAAACCCACTGTTGAAAAAGACAAAAGTCCTGATTAGTCTTTTATTTCCAGGGAACGTCCCGATCATAACAAGTTTCTGCTGAGTGCAAATCCATTCAGAGCTAGTACCTTGTAGGGCTTTTCTCTGCCTGTTGGAAAAGGCTTAAGTGGTTATTTTGTCAGTGTGGTCGGTTTTTTCAGGAGGATTGAAAGGCGTTTTAAAGAGAACATCGAAAACATTCTGGATTCAACATAAAGCCAAGAGAAGCCTTTGAGGAAAACAAAATTCATTCATAATCCAATAGAAGGGAGGAAGCCGTTTTAGCCATGACACTTTTTTTTCCCTCCTATCGACTTTTGATAGCTCACAAATTATTGGCAGGAGAAAAAAAGGTGCACTTAGCTCCACACTGTGTGTATTTGTAAGAGTCTAACAGGCAGAAAATATCACGCTCCTGCGTCTAAATCTGGCGAGGATAAATATGTTCAGTCTGACTATTCACGACTTGCTTTTTCTGCTGCTGCTTCCTGCTCAGGATTATGGCAGGCATAAAATGTAACCGCCTTATTTCTGACGTTCAAATTGATCCTTCTCGAAATACACCGAGCAGCAAACAGACCTTCTTTTGTCGTGAGGCCGTTCCAGCTCCTGTCGTGGGAAAACACCGTGTGGCTATTAAAAAGTGAAGTGGGAAGACATTCAAACCAGTAAAGAACCTGGCGGTGATTCTTTGATAGGCAGTGGTTTTATTCCTAATACAGGTGGTCCCCGACTTACGAGTGAGTTCCGTTCCTCTGACTATCTCGTAACATGAAAATCTCGTAAATCAGGGACTACCTGTATATTAGGGGTTGAACGAGTACATAATTTTAAAACTCGATATTAACATAATAATACTCGAGTAGTGCTCGAGTAGTTGATGATGTCATAGTCAAAGTCAAAAGTCAAAGTCAACTTTATTGTCAGAACTGCAACATGTACAGGACATACACAGGATTGAAATTGCATTTCTCTCTCAGTCCCTCGGTGCAACAGTAACCATTTAAACACTAAACAATTAATAAACAAGCATAAAATGAAATAATAAAAGTTTAGTACTGTAGGATCTCAAGATGCAAAAAATAATTAACTAATTAAAACCGCAAAAAAAAAATTAAAAAAAAAAATTTATTTACAAAAAAAGACCAACAAAACATTGGGAGCATATATTAGGCTCCTACCATTTATCTTACAGCAAATAAGTCACAGGACACCCAAAACTGTTAAGTGAAAAAAAAAAGTTCCACACGTCAAAAACGAAACTAAAAAAAGTGGGGCGGTTGACCACCCCGCACCATCTCCTGTGGTGCTGTGCATTAAGTTTAGTTTTAGAGATTAATATGTTAATAGGTTTTTGTAGGTTTAGAGATTTATATTTTTTGCCTTTTATTTGTGAAACAACGTCAGAGGAAGCTGGTTTGGTTGATTGGACCCGGTGTTGCACCATATTCTGTGACCTGCAACAGTTCATGTAACACCGCCCCCTATGGTCACAATATACGGTGGTCACAGAATATGGTGTAACACCGGTTCGCAACGCGCTCCAAACAGGAAGTTGATTCATTTTCTGTTCTGTAACTGCGCCGTGATGACGTCACTACGACTACTCGACAAAAAAAAAACAAAAAAAAACTCGATAGAGGTCCAAGTAATCGATCTGTCGATTACTCGAGTCGTCTATTAAAGCCCTACTGTAGGTATAAATACCACACGAGCCGCCACTGAACACGTACATATGCGGTAATGAACAGTTACCAAGCATTTCAACTATCCTAACACTTTAAAACACTTTAAAACATTTATAAAAAATATAAAAAATTAATTTCTTACTTTGAGCTGCAGCTGTTTGCCTCTGCTCCGCTGCGTTACGTCCGAGCTCCCAGGCTTTCTGTAGCACCACGCGGTGGGGCTGCTGTTCCTGAGACATCACCGGGCAGTCCGGTTTAGCTGCACCTCCAAAAAGGCTGTCGGCTTTGTTTCTCCAAGTTAAGCTCGGTGTCCCCCGATATCTTCGGCTTCCAGTCCGACATTGGACAAAGTCGGCTATCAGATGGCTCACTCGTGGGCACTGCCGAAAACTGACTGACTGCCGAAAACTGGCGGAAACTGATGTAAACTGCCGCAAAACTTTGTAAATCGGCTTAAAAATGAAGAATTATGCACTGTACTGTAATTATAACAATAATACTTTATTTATAAACAACCACAGCTGCAACAAAGTGCTGTACACATGAAATTAAGAACATTTAAACACACACAAAAAAATTAATACATTTTTTTTCTTCATATTTTTATTAAATATGATAACCTCGTAAATCCGGAACCTCGTAAGTAAGAGCGCTCGTAAATCGGGGACCACCTGTAATATTCCTGCTCTGTCTTCAATCACAACGGCAGGACCTCGCCCACACAGACACAGGGGAGGAGGGAACCAGGTTGCCATGGTAAGGGTCATCCTGACTTCGCCCTGATGGATAGCTGCGATTTCGTCGCTGTAGAGGAGTTAAGCTGGGCGCCATGGCAACAGGCCACAGACAGATAGCGAGGGGTGGATGCGTGAGGTTGTTTCACTGATCTGACTCAGCCGCTGTGAAAAGTGTAGGTTCAGTGCTGTTGGTTCAATATCACACTTGGAAATTACTGTTTTCTTGCAGAGGGCGACTGCGGCGCTTAAACATCCCACATCACAACGCCATCGCTGGAAATTGCTCTCCTGAAGTCGCCGATGGAGGCTGAGCAGGAGGCTGGCGTGTGTTTAGATCATCGATAAAATCGCTCATAGATGCTCGGCATTTGCAGGCACAAAAAAAAAACACACTTCTTGTATTAATACATTTAAACCAATTATATGCTGTGAATCTTCAGCCGACACTTCTCCTGCCTGTGAAACGTGCACGTGTCATGACAGCTTGGGCAGCGCCGTGGCGTCCTGCCGAGGAGAAAGCACAGGGATGCAGAAAAAGAGAGGAGAGAGAGAGATGTTCCTCTAAAGCCTCAGTCCCATCTTTTATTTATGACCCACAGGAAGTCCTTCAGCTTGTCCTCTAGATGATACCCAGGAAGTAAGCACAACTGTGCAGTTGTCAGGACACGAGTCATCCTGACCGGTCACTGATGGTGAAATGGGGCGTGGTCAGCGGGGGGGTTGCTGGAGTTCATTTCACGTCTTCCAAGTATGACGATGTCAGTTTCATGCTTGTGCTTTTCTCTCTCTCTCTCTCTCTCTCTTCTGCGTCTTTTCTTTCAGCGCCCCCGAGATTCACCAAGATTCCAACAGACCAGATCGGAGTGTCAGGGGGGGTGGCATCATTTGTGTGTCAGGCCATCGGCAACCCCAAGCCTGTCGTCTACTGGAACAAAAAGGGCAAGAAGGTCAACTCCCAGCGTATCGAGGTGGTTGTCACAGTGCACAATGTTTCTCCCACGCAGCAGCAAAGTGATTATTTCCAATCATGGCTGTTAGGATGCTGCACATTTTCAGTTTCAGATCATATTCCACTTTTAATATACAATCTTGTTTTGGATTTGTTTTTTTCAATTTCAACATGCTTATGCTACAGTTTGTTTAAAGGAAAACATTTAGAAAGAAGTAGAGAGACCCTCGTGTTTATCCACTCAATATGAAGCTAGGTCTTCCAGTGCATTAGCTGTGTGAGCAGAAAAACTGTCTGCCTCCTCTGCATGACTTATGTATTTTACATGAACCAGGTCTGCACAGCTTAAAGCCTTAAGTAAGTTCATTTTCCCCCACATGGAACAAATGCACCTCAAGTGTTTCTCTCGTAGGCTTGTTTTACATTTACCTTCCCATGCTTACATCTCAATTTAACACACGCGCCTGCAGAAAAGCTCAGCGTAAATCTTAATCAAAACGAGAGCAACTGCCTTTCTCTGAAGTTTTTACACATCACCTGACCATCGAAACAGCCCCGGGGTCTTCTGGGAAAGAGGATTTTCAAAAAAGACGGCAGAATTTTAGACCAGCACATGAGGTACTATCAATATAATGTAAAATGTCACAACCCCTTTGTTTAATAAAACCTGCACATCGATCATCACCTTTTGGTGTCATGTAACATAAGCATGTTGTGGATTTTTCATTTGATTTAGACATGGACTGTGTCATTCCTTTCTTTCTTCTGCAGCATCTCACAGTCTGTGTGAGGTTGCACAGTTAGGCCTATAACATGGTAATTATAACCTTTCCAGGTAGTGATAAATTAATTATTCTGTGCTTTGATATGAGTCAGGCTTGTAATCCTGCTGTTAAAATAAACTCTGTGGCCGGAGCGTGACAGATTAATGGGAGCAACATCAATTTTCCTAGCTAACCTTGGCAAGAAGGCACATTAGCTCCAAACTATATATATTTTTTAAAGCGATGAAAAGATTGTTGGTCATGTTCGATTAAAATCTGCAGGATTATGTGCAAAACTAACACACGGAAATTCGATGTTCCAAACTGTTGATTCTAGTTTCTATTGCATGCACACATTTTAATTGAGAAAAGGCTACAAACAGAGCTAACAGAGAGAGATGCACATCTCTTATTTCAAGCTCAGTTGAGGTCTGACTGTAAAGTGATGCAGTAATGTGATCTAACCCTTAAAGACGTTGCATTTCAAGTAGGGGACCTGGATCAGCCTTACTTGTTGGTAAGTACAATTCCTGCACAGGTGAGGTGTTTTGTGCAAGTTTTAGAGGAGTTTGCCGCAACTACAAACCACGTAATGCTGATAAAGCAAATAATTCAATGACGCTGACAGTAAAACATCACTTATAAGTTCACAGTTGTATTATTAGGAGGCAAACGTTTGCTGTGCTGTGTCTAACGCCCTGTGCTCTGTACGTTTTGTGGCTTCTCAGACCATAGAGTTTGATGAAGGTGCTGGTGCTGTGCTGAGGATCCAGCCGCTCAGAGCCCCCCGGGATGAGAACGTCTACGAGTGTGTGGCACGCAACAGTGAAGGAGAGGTCTCTGTCACTGCAAAGCTGGCCATTATCAGAGGTAACACGCACATGCACACAGTCCCTTTGCACTTGTTCCCAGCCGTCATGTCTAGCTTCACTGGTCTGTCAGTTGTGGATGTGACAGTAAAGCAACGCCACACCCTGCCTGCACGTCAGGCTGCAGGGAGCTGTTCTTTTTATAGTCCCTTTGAGTGCGCCCAAGCATGATCTGGCTGTGAAGAGAGCCAGCCAGCATGTTCGCTCAGGGGCATTTTAGCATTGCGGCTTGCCGTAATCATTCTGCTTCCTGGCCAGAGTGAGGGCGTTAATCCAGTGTTGACCGTTTCCTTGGAGGGAACCCTGTCTAATGCTTCGCTTCGACAAGTTATGCGCTTAAGTTGCAGCGTGTGGCTGTTAGCCTGGGATCTGAGCGTTGGCCGCTGGCCCAGCACAGCTGGATGAAGACTTGAAGGGCGGCTGCTCAGGCTGTCGCTTGAACAAATACATTCATGGGATTAGGCCTTGGTTTGGCCAACGCGCCTTTATCGCCTAGAGTAATTGAGGAGGAGGTCGAGGAGAGGTGAGAAAGGAGTATGACGGAGGGTGGGGAGCCGCGAGTGAGTTGAGCAACGCAACTGCATCGTGAGAAACAATGGAGATGGAATGGGATGTCGGAGGAGTTCGGGGCGGGGAATTTGTGAGTGCAGAAGATGGATGAGGACTGTGGAGTTGGCGGGGCTGTGTGGCACGCAGAAGGCTGGTTGCCGAGGGAATAGGCTCCTGACCATCTGTTACCCAGCCCATCATCTCTGCACACACAGCCCCAATCTAAAGCACATTACCGCAGAAACTGCGCCTCAAGGCTGAGCGACTCTGTGTGTGTGTGTGTGTGTGTGTGTGTGTGTGTGTTGGGCTTATAAACTCCTCTTTGACTAAGATCTGTTCTTGAGGATGACCCCCCCCCTCCCCCCGCCCCCGAAGCATCAGTAAATGAAGCAATATTTA
>JBBPBX010013686.1:32172-51994 GCA_038048925.1 Garcialebias charrua
TTTTTTTTTTTATTTTTTTTTTATTTATTTATAGAAAAAACAAGTACAAAAAAAACTTACAATGTCAAACAAGGCTCGAGACTTAAGGCATGCATAGCACAAAAGAGAATAAAGGCACATAAACAAAAACAAAAATGTGTCTTGGGCAGCTTACAACAGAAATTCGTTACAGATTGTTTTAGTTTTTAAAGCTTTGGCATTAGTACAGTACTTTAAAGTAGCTAAGTAAGAGGAAATATAATTAGAAAACACTATAAATCTAGGTTTTAGCAAGGAGAATTTACAACTGTGGATGTAAAATTTGGCTAAGAGTAGTATTAAATTTACAACAAAAACTTTCTCACTTGAAATATTTGGACAAAAGAAACCAAACAGTATAATTTTAGCGTCAAATGGTAGGTCAATTTCTAACTTTCTATTTACATACATGAAAATGTCTTTCCAGAACAGCTGAGTATGAGAACAGTCCCAGAAGAGATGGATGATGGTCTCCTCAGAGCTGTGGCAGAGTGAACACATTGGGTCTACGTTTGGACGGTACTTGGAGATTATATAGTTTACAGGATAACATTTATGCAGAATCTTTAGGGATACTTCTCGAATCTTATTAGTTATAAAGTATTTTCTAGGTAACAACCAAACATCTTTCCAACAGATATCATTAAATAAATTATCCCAGAAGAATATAGAAGCAGGTTTACTAATACATTCTCTAATTATTAATTCTCTAATACATTTGTTATTTGTTTTTTCACTTAAAAAAGGGTCAGAGTTACCAATGAATAATTCTTCAGTTAAATAGTTTGTGCTGTTGTGTACAGGATTTGACATCAACATTTTCACACCAGATGGAATTGCATCAAAGACAATTGCAAATTCTTTTGGTAGTACTGGAAAGTTATACGTAGTTAAAAATTCACTGTAAGAGTAAGTGTTGCCGTCTTTGTTGAATAACTGATGTACATGAACTATTCCTCTGTCAAACCAATTTTTAAAGAAAATAGATTTATGTTTAAAACAAATGTCTTTGTTATTCCAAATATAGTATTTGTGTGGAGAGAAATTGTGTTTGTGAACCAGAGACCAGCACAAAAACAGCTGTTTGTGGAAATTGGAGAGTTTGATCGGAATTTTGTCAATGTTGTAATTACACCTTAAAATAAAAGATAGACCACCCAATGCTTCAAATACATGTGTTGAAATGAAGTTCCACAAAGAGTTTGGATTTAAGAGATATCTTTTGATCCATTTAATTTTAAAGGAGGAGTTTAGAGTCTGTAAGTCTAATACATTAAACCCACCAGAGCACAGCTTATTTATCATAACATTTTTTCGGATTAGATGAACCTTTTTTTTCCAAATAAAATCAAACAATGTTTTATCCACTTTTGAAATGATGTCCTTGGGAACCTCCAAGGCAGAAGTCGCATAAACCAAACTGGAGAGACCTTCAGCCTTAGAAAGTAATACACGACCGGAGATGGATAAATCTCTCTGTACCCATAAATTGAATTTTTTTTGAATTACAGTAACAAGGGGATTAAAGTTATCACTTAATCTTTGGTCCTCCTCTTTTATAATATAGATACCAAGGTATTTAACTTTGTGTTTTACTGGGATTCCTGAGATCTCTGTGTCATGACATGTTTTAATAGGGAGTAACTCACATTTAGATAAATTAAGGTTGAGACCTGAGGCTGCAGAAAATTCACCAAGCAGCTCAACAGCACACTTTACTTGAGAGCAATCTTTTAGAAATAGAGTTGTGTCATCTGCCAGTTGGCTCAGACATATTTCTCTACCAGCAATCTGAATACCTTTTATGCAGCTGTTTTTAATGAAATGTGCTAAAATCTCCATAGGAAGAAGGAACAAAAATGGAGAAATTGGACAACCTTGTCTAATTCCACGCTCAACATTAAATCTGCCAGAGGTTCCATGAGCTAGTTTAATTGAGCTATTGCCTCCAGCATAAAGGGTGCGTACTGATTTCTTAAAGTGCTCACCAAAACCGAACAGATCCAAAGTTTTAAATAAAAAATCATGTTCCAGTGAGTCAAACGCTTTATGGAAGTCAAGAAAGAGAACAAAACTATTTTCTGATATTAAATCTGCGTAGTCTAATAAATCTAAGATAAGCCTTATATTATCAATTATGTGTCTTCCCGCCATAAAACCATTTTGAGTTTCCCCAATAACATCATGAAGTACTTTTTTCAATTTATTTGCTAAGCATAATGCTAAAATTTTATAATCATTATTTAATAATGTAATGGGGCGCCAGTTGTCTAAAACTAATACATCTTTTTGTGGTTTTGGGATGAGTGTAATTAAGCCTTGGCATAGAGTGGACGGTAATTGTTCTTTATCTATACTTTCTCTAAAAACATTCAGCAAAAAGGGAGCAAGTTCTTCCGTGAATAGTTTGTAAAATTCAGAAGTTAGCCCATCAGTACCTGGAGATTTATTTAATTTAAGTTTTTTAATAGCCTCTGAGATTTCTGTAAGCGTAATGGGAGAGTCGCAAATTGATTTTTTGAAGTCTCCAATTGTCTTAATATTACCTAGATTGTTAAAGAAATCATTCATATGAGCAGGTGAAATGGTTGAGGTATATAGTTTTTTATAGAAGTTCTCACACATTTTAGATAGTTCTTTTGGATCTTCTATGATATCACCATTTGAAGAGAGTCTATTTATACTATTTTTATTTTGCCTTTGTTTTTCTAACTTAAAAAAATAGCTAGAATTTTGCTCACCCTCCTCTAACCATTTCGCTCTTGAACGTACAAATGCACCTTTAGCTTTATTGATATATAATTGATCAAGTTTTAGTTGTGCAGTTAGGAGATCTGCTTGCTGTTGTTCAGATAGATTTTCAGGCAATATGGATGATAGCGAGATTAATTTGGCTATCAGATTACTTTCATCTGATTTCTTTTCCTTTTTTAGTTTAGAACTTGTTTCTATAAACAATCTTCTCAGCTCATATTTTAAAAGCTCCCATTGTTTTTGATATTCTCCTGTATCTTCTGCAGTCTCAAAACGTTCTGAGATTTTTTTCCTTATTATTTCAATTAAAGATTCGTTTTGTAATAAAGAACTATTTAGTTTCCAGTATGCTGGGTATCTTTGAGTTGGCTTATCAGGAGATAAGTTTAAAGTTAATACAATTGCTTTATGGTCTGTTAATGGAGTAGGCATAATTTCTGTTTTGCAATTTAATTGAGTAAGGGATTCCGATATTAACCAAAAGTCTATTCTGGATCGTAAAGAACCAGCCTTGTTTGTCCAAGTAAATTCTTTACTATTTGGGTTAGTAACTCTCCAGATATCATGAAGACCTTGTTCATTCATAAAATCATTCAAAAAACAGTTGGTTTTATTTCTGCTAGGCCATCTGTCCAAATCATCATTTAATGTGACGTTGAAATCTCCTCCCAGTAATATTTTAATATCAGTAAACCTTTCCTTGATACTTTCAAAGGTAGTACTTAGTGTTTGAAATAATTCTTTGTTTTCTCTTGTGTTAGTGTACCCATAAACATTACCTAATAAAAAGAACTGGTTGCAGTAACAAAAAACTGTTAACACATAATGTCCATTTGGGTCAGACATAGTGTAAATAACCTTCTCCTTAAACTTGTGCTTCAGGGTTAACGTTCCAGCTGAGTGATGGTTTCCATGCGACATCCACAGGTCCTCGCCCCATTGTGATTTCCAGAAGTTGTGGTCATCTTCAGTAGAATGTGATTCTTGAACCAAGCAAAAGTCAGAATCAAACTGTTTCACATAAAGAAAAACTGCCTTGCGTTTAGTAATGTCTCTTAAGCCTCGAGCATTAACAGAAACAAATTTTAAAGTAGAAATGTTTAACAAACAAACAAACACACAAACAAACAAACACAAAAGTCAGAGCAGCGATTAACTCTTAGATTGAATTAATCAGAGTATTCTCCCTTTTCAGAACAACTGTTAGAAAATTTCTTTGTTATCCACAAAGGCCCTTCCCCCAACGAAGTAGGCCCGCTTCTTCTCCTCACGTGCCTTTTTGATGATGGGCCACAGCCTTTTTCTTTTCTCTTGATCCTCCGGTGGCAGGTCCTCCATGAAGCGCAGCTTCCTCTGGGTCATGTATTCAGCATTCTTCGACATCTTCCACACTACTTCCCTGTAGTGCCTCGTGGAGAACTGGATGATGATATCCCTCGAGTAGCGCTGCGGCGCAGCTGTGTTTCTTCCAAGCCTGTGTACTGAGTCTATCACTTCAGCAAACTTCTCTTTGTGGCTTGGAGCTATGTTCTCGCAGATTTCTACCACTTTTCTCCTCACATCTTCACCCTCAGCCTCACTCACACCACGCAGGCGTAGGTTACAGCGGCGTTTGTCGCGTGACAATTCGGCAACTTTGTTCTCCAGCATTTTAATTTTCTCTTCAGCAGCATCCACTCTCTTCACAGTGATATGTAAAGTTCCTTTAATTTCTTGCAAGTCAGCAGAAATAAATTCAACTGACCTTTTGAGCTCATCCATCGACTTTTCCAGAGACCTCTGGAAGGAAGCTCCTTGTTCGAGAATAGCTTTCATTAGCTCCTCTTTCACGACGTTGAGTAGTTCTTGCTCCATTTTGCCGTTTCTTGTGATGCTGGTTTTCTCAGGTGAACTCTGAGGAGTGGTAGGAACCTTTTTTTTCGTCGAGTGATTCTTTGGCATTGCTAATGAATACCAAGTTGTTGAAAATGCCGTTTTTCTGCAAGTTTTGGGAGAAACTCCGACGAAGCGTCTAACTCCTTTCCTCCATCTTGGAAACTGGCGCAGCGAGTCCTACTCGGTTTCTTTATTTTTCAAAACGTGACGGAGTCGTTCTAACTAGCGGTGGGAACATCTAACTTGTTTAATCTGAAGAGTTTCCACTCGATAGAATATGATGAGAGTCAGAAGATGAAGAACAATAAAGTTTGAGCCAACGTTTCCCTGAAACTACGACGTAAACAAACAGCCCCAGCGCTGCATGTTTTTTTATTCAAAATAAAACAAATTCATCAGAAGAAAAAAAAACACTGAATGAAAATGTGCAGAAAGACGAAAATAGTGTTTTAATATCTGCCCCTTGTTTAAAAAATACAAAATAACTACAAACAAACAACCTTCACTTCACCTGCACCACACCTTCCCAACAACTTTGATTTAATCATATTTTAAAACATATAAATAGTTTTAGAAATGTTTATATCAAGTCAACACAATCCTGTTTCCTGATTTACAACTCAGCTCCTTCAAACTAGTCCTAAATGGAGGTTTTACAAACATTTACATTCCCTTCAGGGTTTAATAACTTTAAACAAATTTTAATTGAATATTTGGGGGGTAATTTTTTTTTCAGTTTTATACATGACTTGTAAAATACTATGTTCAACCAAATCATAAAATTTTAATAATTTAAACTGATGAAATATTTGTTGGGTGACCATAGCACTTCCTACTAATAATTCTTGTAGCTCTTTAAAAACAAAACAAAAAAAACAGGGTTTGTAATAGTTTTACATGCTTTTCCCCAAACTTCAATACAACAGATTAAATATGGAACAATCATTACATTATTCAATATATTCAAAACTTTGTCATTCAAAAACTATTTTACTTTATACAGTAATGCAATTGATTTTGTTATTTTTATTCTTAAGTAATTTCCATGAGATTTCTATGTCAGCTTCTTATAAATAACAACACCCAAAAGTTTTATTTAATTAACTATGAATTTCAATGCTGTAAATTTTAAAGATGTTTAAAGTTAAAACTATTAATATTGACACAGTTGAGAATTTTATGGCAAGAAAGTTCATGCTCAATAATCCACGTACCAAATCCAATAATTCTCAGTCGGGTCATCTGGACAGTTTCTTTTTATAGAAATTGGATGGAGGATGGAGGGTGAAACGTTTCTATAAAAAAGAAAGTGTCCAGATGACCCGACTGAGAATTATTGGGTTGAGAAGTTTATGTTTATTTGATGGCGATTTCCATCTTTTTGGAGGCTAAATACAAATACAAGGAGAACATTAATTTATTTGTATAGTTTATAGTTTTTTTTTAGGCTTTTATATTGTTTATATCGATATCGAATTATATCGATATCGACCGAAATTAAGAACTATATCGTGATAAAAAATTTGGCCATATCGTCCAGCCCTACTGAGTCGTCATGCAAAAGTAATTATCGAAGCGCAACTTTTTTACAAAGAGAAACAATAAAATGTACATTTTCTGGTTTTATTCAAACAGAAACAAATTGGTGAATTATACATGAATAAACTTGTTCGCTATCAGCTACCACGTTTTCAACCTTAATATCCCAGGATGGTAAAAATTAAATTCAATAGTTTCATGTTGATTTAAACAAGTTATCTTTTTTAAATTAACCAGGGAATCTGACTATCTTTTAAACTTTATTTTATTTTGTAGACAAAAGTATTTATTGAAGATAAAGTAGTGTGGCTCATTTTGAACTGCTGTATTTTTCGGACAATAAGGCACACTTAAAATCATTTAGTTTTCTTAAAAATTGACAGTGAGCCTTATAATCAGGTGCGCCTTATGTATTAATTCTGGTTGTGCTTAGTGACCTCGAACCTATTTTATGTGGTTATTGTGAAAGAGTTGAATAAAGTCTGTCTTATTGTTTTGTTTCACTTAATGTGCCTTATAATCTGGTGCGCCTTATAGTCCAAAAAACACGGTATATGTTTTTTTTTCATTATTATGATTTTTTTTAGGTTTTAGATTTTTAACTCATTACTCAATGTTGGAACATTACTGTTCGTAACGACGAAGCCTCACTATCGATCGCTGTAAAAGACAGTGTTTTTACTCGTGTATGTTCATCTGTCTCTAGTATTAGCAAAATATCTCCTGAACCACTGGATGAGTTTTAATGAAACTCTCAGGAAGTAATTACTGTATTAGTTCTTCATCTACAAATGATTAACCTTTAGGACCAATCAAGTTAAAGATGCCTACCACAACCAGCTGATATTAGGTACCACAAAAATGTTTTTAACTGAGGCAGTCGTACAAATACTGAGCTAAAGTTTCATGTGGGGGTAGCTTAGAGTGACTCTCAACAAGTATTCTAAGCACAACGCAATATTTTTGCTTAAAACATTAGAATTAAACTTTTGGTTTCAACTCTTGCTTGTTAGCAAAATCTTTTATGGACCACAAAATATTTTTGTGAACCTCACAAAGTAATCTACAGTTTATTAATATTAAGAGCCAATTAAATTGAAGATAGCCACCACAGCTAATCAACTTCAACCAGTGATCTCACAGCATAGCCTGAGAATGCGTATACGTCAACCAAATTGGCTTCAACGTTTTTTATTCATCATGAAATGGTTTTAAGTTACAATTCTGGCATAAATGGTGGCAGGCAATATTAATTGTTTGTAGCAGTTCTAGATTTGTAAATTTAATATTTTTTTCCCACTAATGTTAGAAATAAATCTAACTTGTGCAAGAAATGGCGAGGGGTTTGAGCATCATTAATTACTGCTGTGATCAGCAAGACGACTGCTGGACAGCTGCATACATTTTGATAGGCTTGCAGTTTTCCCAGCTCTATGATTCAATGAACCACAATTTGCTTATGAAAAAAGTTTTTAATGTGATCAGCTTGTTCTAGTTCTATTGGAATAGGATGCTGTCTTAAATTAGATGATGCTTGGATATTAAAATCATCTTGCCCTTTATGGTATATTTTGTTTTGTTTGATTTTGGCTTCCTAGGATTAGTTATGTTTGTAATGTCAAGGTCAAGGTGTCTTTATTGGCATTCACACATGTGGTACATGTGGTGGGACGAAACTATGTACACAGGGTCCCAGTTACATCCAACAAAAATACAAATTGTAAAGAAAAACAGTAATAAGATCCAAGATATGAACTAAGAAATACGCTAAGAATACAGTATACTATGCACTAATAGTACAAAACAATGCACTAAACAACAGCAGCACAAACCTGAGTCTGTGTGAGAAGATGAGCACAAATGAACACAACAGCATGAAATAAATCAGCAGCTTGAGATCAGCATCATGAATAATCAGAAGCACATAATCAAGTGGCATTACAGTGATTTTTCACATTGATTTTTTTTCACAATATTTTTTTCTTTTATAATCTTGGTTAGGTATTCATGAGACTTAACAGCCTCAGGGTAACTGTTCCTCAGTCTAGTGGTTCTACACTTAATGCTTCTCAACCTCCTTCCTGAGGGGAGCGGGGCAAACAGTGTGTGTGCTGGGTGAGTGGGGTCCTTCATGATGCAGGTGGCCCTCTTCCTGCATCTGGAGGTGTAGATGTCTGTGATGGTTGGGAGGCTGACTCCAACTGACTTCTGTGCAGCCTTCACCACTCTCTGCAAAGCTAATGTAAGCTCGTATGCCCACCAGAGCTGATAAAAGCAAAAGGAGGCTGTGTAAGTTCATTATAATAACAATAACTCCATCTTTCCTCCTCTCCTTTTCTCTACATTGAAGGTGCATTGATTGGATAAAGCAGAGGCGTAACAGATGGGATCATTTGTAATCCGAAAACTTGGCTTGCTCTACCGCTTTGGTGTCAACACTACATTCTCATGTTTTAAATTTACCTTTTTCATCTCCAAATCTTTGGGTTTCCTTCTCTAGACGTAACAGCTTTTACTCCATCTGTATTTATTGCTTTTTTATTTTTCTTGGCCATGCTTACATTACCTTTGTGCTTTGATGAAAATCGAGGATGTATCAGCAGGAAGAACAGGGGGGAGGCGAGTCACGAAAGACGTGTGGACTTCTTAGTTCTGCGTCTGCCTCTTTGACGGCCGCATAAATATTAATCACCCCTTCAATCAAAGCTGAAGAGGAGGGGGAGACTGAGAGGAACAAGTTTTCTCTGAGAGTGACTGTTAGGAGTATCAGTGCATAAATGTGCAGTGTGCTCGCAGCAAATTGAGAGAAATGCAAATTGATATTTCAGATCAGAGGAGCTGAATGAATGTGTGTGGGAGAAAAAGAGACGGAGTATTGGAGCAATGAGCCGTGAAGATGTAGGAGAGAAAGCTGCTGAGTGGAGATGACAAATGCACAATGACAAAGGTCTTGAATTGTCTCTCCAACAGCAGCACCTTAATGGCTTACGACCAAATAACAGCGCGTGGGATTCATACCCCACTTTAATGAAGTTGTGGAGAAATGAGTTTCATGTGTGGCCTTGTTAATAATTTACGACTTTCCTGATGCTTTTTTTTTTTTACAGACTGAGTTCTAGCTAATATCTTTTGTGAGCAGAAGGTCAGCTGAGGAATAGTTGATGCTCTTTGCACAGACGTAAAAAAAAAAATCTGTAGGCCTCTTATGTTTGTCTATTGTTGATTGGTCAAGGAAATTCTATATCGAAGCTTTTATATAATTCTACTGTTGCTGTTGTCATCATTCTTTAGTTTGTAGACGGGTCTCTCTTATAAATGAGTCCTTGAGGCTCAATGAGATTAACCTGCCTAAATAAAGGTTGAATAAATGAATGTCTCCTTAGTGAAGCTGATCAAACAAAAAGTATCTTGTGCAGAGGTGATTAATGTTCGTGGAGATCCGCTTCACCAATTATTCACCCAGGAAGCGTTTTATGCAACTTCCATCACCGCCAGAAAAAGACACACTTCTTTTAAAATTATGCGTGTGTGCGTGTTTGTCGGTCACAGCACGTGCATGCAGACACTGATGTGGTTGATTAGCTTTATGAGGAGAAAACCTGCTGTGGAAGCTCTCAGCATTTCAGTGTCAACACAGTGAATGTGCATAGACAGTTGGCATTGTTTCCGGAGTGCCGTGTGTGTGTGTTTGCACAATCACACTTTCAAGAAGCGAGGGGGGCCGATGAAGCTCACCACCCTAACAAGTATATGAATATTTATGCAATTGATATATCAGTGTCTGCCAGAGAACACAGGCTCCAGATAGGAAGAATACAAATAAGAATACTTGCCAAGTGTGTGTGTGCAGAGAGATCGGTGTGTGTGAGAGATCTGTGTGTGGGCATGGTGGAAGATTATAGGCTCGGGAGTACATGAGCTACTGGGAGGGTGTAAAAATTGAGGTGTGTGTGTCAGAGAGAAAAGGAAAGTCATGGCTGACATTTACTTAGCTCTCCTCCTTTAGGCTTTTTGTGCCCCACATTCAAAAGACGGAGGATAACACTTTTTTATTTTATTTTTTTACTTTTGCTTGCTGTTTTCACATCTCAGCCTCCCTCACTCTATTAAATTATGCTGTTTGTTCCAAGCATGTTGCTAAATAAAGCTCTGGGTGTGAGTGTTAACCAAAAAATGAAAACTGGAGAAACACCACTCTTACACATCTATAAAAAGGATCAGATTGGATGGAAAATCAGCACCAGCTGTTTCGTCATTTGACTAAGATGAAGACCTTGAACGTCAAGAATTTTGCTATGTTATTATTTATTATACACACACAAAAAGAACGATTAGATTTTTTTTCCTACTGTAATTATTCTGGTCTGTCAAAAGAACACCGCAAAAGAACTCCCCCAAAAGATGAAACAAAATCGACAGAGTTTATTTTAAACCAGCAACCACAGCTCAGAGACAATACGGTCAACAGGAAGATCTTTAATTATATATACTGTACAGCTAAAACTCTGTAATAATGTCAAGTGTAGTGATACAACCGCCTTGGAAACACTTCTCTGATTGCTCTCAGTAATGAACTTTTTGGGAGTTATTCCCGAAGGGACAGTAATACTTTTATTACATTGATGATTTGAATCAAAACACATTATTTCATACAGTAAGAGACTCTCTTCATTTTTACTTTGTTTTATTCAGATATAATCAAAGTATAACCTTGTGTTATTCATATGAACAGTGTTATTTTTCAGTATGCTGTACCAATGTGATCACTGCTTCATATGATGAGTCAAAAGAACTATGGCAAATTTGAAAATATGTCAAGTTGCACTTTCTAGATTTTGTTTAGAAATGTTAACACGTGAATCAAAGTCTAAATCGAGTTATCTGTATAACTGGAGACTGGTGTCTTTTGTTCTGAACATAATCTTATTCTCCTATCCTGAAATGGCCTTCACATTTTCAGCTCTCTGACCTGCAGAATCCCTCCCGTTCTCTGGTGAAACAATGAGCAGATGGATTTAGCTGAGTCAACCCCCTTCTCTTAAAAGGCCCCACTTCCTGTCCGGGGTCAGAATCTGGTGAGAAAGTAGGCTGTGTCTCAATTCAGGGGCTGCATCCTCATGAGTGCGCATTTGTCGGCCGCATACGTCATTGCCCCGCGCGGAGGACTGTCCCAATTCGAAGACTCCTCCTCATGCGGCCGAGGAATGCGGCCTACTTCCTGTCGAAATCTGAGGATGCATTCGTGAATCCTTCCAGACGGAGGCTATCCCAGAATTCATAGCGCCAGCAGAGATTTCGCGGGGGGGTGGGACTTTCTGCGTGCAGAGTCGGGGCTGCTGTGTGTTGTTGAGTCATCAGCTCGTTTTAACAACAACCTCAGCGCGAATATTCATTCAACCTTTATTTAGTCATCTCAAACAACCTCAGCTCGAATATATCTCATTAAAATTTAACTTCAGAAACGACAAAAAAAATTGTGTTAGCTGAATATACAGTACATTAGTGTTTCTGAGTTTACTGTTTTTGAAGAACTGATTACAAATCAGATTATTTTACACGTGCGTAGCAAGGATTTTCTGAGGGGCAATCTTTTAAAACCCAGAGTGGACCTACGAAATGCAAGTTGTCCAGTAGCACAGTTGGTAAATCAACCTGCGATTGGTGCAGAGACGCTTTTCTCGAAGCTGGTTCGAATCTCACTCGGTACGGTTAAAACTTATTTTACGTTTGTCTTTTATTGGATAAAAAAAAAAGGAGTTTCACAAACTCCTTCTTTTTAATCTCAGTCCTCATTTTTTATCCAATAAAAGACAAACGTAAAATAAGTTTTAACCGTACCGAGTGAGATTCGAACCAGCTTCGAGAAAAGTATCTCTGCACCAATCGCAGGTTGATTTACCAACTGTGCTACTGGACAAGTTGCATTTCGTAGGTCCACTCTGGGTTTTAACAGATCGCCATTTATAAGCTGATTTGTAATCAGTTCTTAACAAACAGTAAACTCAGAAACACTAATATATATACATGTATTCAGATAAATAATATATTTTAGCGGCGTCCCTTCTCTTTCCACACACACCAAGCGGCACACAAGAACTTCCCACCCACTTCAAGAGAACGCCCCACCCACTTCAATGCCGGCTCTCCGGAAGGCTAGACCGTCCCATTTCAGCAGTTTCGCTCAGCCCACCCGGCCTTGTGAGTGCGTGGCCTACTCGGCCCAGCTAGGCTGGGTCCTCATGAGGATGCAGCCCCTGAATTGAGACACAGCCGTAGAGATGAAAGTAGAGATGAAAGTCTTTCTCCTTTTCTGCTGGTACGTCTGACCATTAAGCCAAAGGTCTACGTAACCAGTAAAGGACTTATAACATGCCTGTTATAAGTTCACTTCCAGCTGTAAAAAGCTCCATCTTGAGTGAGAATTCCTCCTGAAGAATGTTTATGCTGAAAAGCTGAACCAGAACCCATCGTCATCACTCTGACTGAGTTGAGGCCGACACACACTGACGGTGTGAGCAAACCGGCGACCTGCTGTTGGAGAGAGCGGGATGAACAAACCGTCTCTGTCCATCGTCTGGAAACCCCTCTTACCAGAAGAAGACTTCAAAGGTAAAGAGTGCTGTTTGTTCACAAACTTGGACTGGACCGGGTCGAGCTGATGTCAGCAGAGGATGTGCAATGCTGGTTACACATTCTGTAGACAACTTTTACTTCAATTTCTACTCTCCTACTCCTCCTAGACTTTCTCCTTATATTTTCGGAAGCCAGAAACTCTAAGTAATGTGCCTGCAGTATTAAGTAAATATGACTTTACTTGTCTGTTGTTTTTAAATTGAAATCTGTCTACAGTAGTTTATATGAAAGAAAAATCAGACCCAATCTTTATCCTCGTGTGATGTAATTTAATGATTCTGTTATTAAAAGATTCAGTTCTGCTGTTTCAACATAAGTAACGTTTACTGTCATTTAAATTTCGTCATTTACAATTTATTTGCTGAAATCCTAAAAAGAGAGAACTCGTTTAAAATTAAATGCTAAGAATTTGGGTCAGATAAATTCTGCCCAAACTTTCATTTTGGAATATTGCACAGTCAGAAAACTGACAAGTAATATGTTACACAAGCAAATGTTAGGACGCTCAACTGCACGAAGTAAAGTTTGTGGTTTTTGTACTTCATTAGAGAATACTGTTCAATTTATCGCCAGATTCTATAATAAACTTAGTAAAATGTCATGCTTTGTTTATGTATACTTTACAAATAGAACAATTAAATTATTAAATTTGAGTCTAAAACAGAGAGTTCCCTTTAAATTTATTGTTTTGACATTCTGATACCATTTGGGAAGCGCTGCTGTCATAATAACCAAAGCCAACATTGAGCAAACAAATCTTTTGCTGACTCAACATGATAAGAGTTGGGTCTTGTAACTTGTTTTTGTCCCAAACTTTCAGTTCTGCATGTTTGACCTTTATCTGCTTTATATGTTTACGGTAGTCTTTTTTGTACAGTATTGATCAAGTCCTGATAATTAGCAAGTCCTTTGGTTTTTACATTTTTAAGGCCTGGCTGTTAAAATGTTAGTAGCATCCTTCTACTGACATCAGCTACTTTGGTTAGCTGCTCAAAAGGTTCAAGTAAGCTGGTCAATTTCTCCATGGTTCCCCAGTGAGTAGCTGTCAATGTTGCGGGGAGTTCATAATCAGCAGAATATGCACTTAATGCCCTCTTCTGCGCCACCAGGTTTTGCATCATGTAGTAGGTGGAATTCCACCTAGTGGGTACATCCTGTTGCAGCTTTTTAACAGGCATGTTGAGATCTTTTTGAACATCTTCAAAACGACTGTAAGCAAGTGGTGAGTGCTTGAAGTGGCCGACCACTCGCCTCCCGACAGCCAAAGCATCTACTATACTACGTTGAGACAGGGCACCTCCATCCACTACCAGCTGCAAGGCAAACTTGACACACCAAACTCCGATGTAGCTTTAGCCATGTTGCGCGCGTTGTCCCTTACAATGACGTGCACTTTCTCCTTGTGGATTTTCCATGTCTCAAACATCCTTTCAAAAGCAGATGTGATTGCTTCTGCCGTATGAGAACCACGGCATTCTTGAGAATGAAGCACAGCCCTTTTTAGCACAAATGCCCCTTTTCCACCGCTCGGCTCGGCTTGGATCGGCTCAGATCGGCTCAGTTCGGGTCGGGTCACATCTAATGCCCCTTTTCCACCGGTCGGCTCGGGTCGGATGTTACGTCATATGTGCGTCGCAGAGACCCCCTTTCATCCTTTTCCACCGGATATTCCGTGCTAAGCCGCGCGAGATTTCTTGAGATTTTCGGGCTGGTTTCAGAGGTGTACTGAGGCGAGCTCACCCGCTCCGGAAGTAGGAAGGAGGAGACTCGAGCAGTTTTCACGGAAGCGAGTGAAGTGATCACTGCAGGACTTTACATGAATAACACGGTAAAAACAATTATTATTTTTAAAATTTATAGCAAAGATGGGTCTTCAGCTGAACGTGTCCTTAATAAAATCACGTATTGCTCAAAACTGCAGGATTTTAAAAAGCAGGTTCGCCACGAGCAACACGCGGCGCGCGGGCGGCTTTATGTCTTTAAATGTAGCTCAATGAACAGATATAAAATATATTTCATAGCTGACTTTATAGTACGAGGGCTCCTGAGCTTAACCACGCTTTAATATTGTCACGTAGTGGTCAAATATGCTGCATTTAAAGTAGTTTCGCTTTGACTCCTTCCAAAACTGTGCTTGCACAACGAAAATAAATTATAAAAATTCGAATTTTATTTCAAATAACTCCAACAGGATACATTTAGTATATGAACATGTTGTGATCACACTATATTTTTTTGAAAAATATCAGCTATGTGGTTTTTGATAGAATTGATAATATGTGATACAAACAAGGGAGAAAATTAATGGAGGTGTCTTTATGTCTATAAAACATTGAATTTTATTTCAAATAACTCCAACAGGATACATTTAGTATATGATCATGTTGTGATCACACTATATTTTTTTGAAAAATATCAGCTATGTGGTTTTTGATAGAATTGATAATATGTGATACAAACAAGGGAGAAAATTAATGGAGGTGTCTTTATGTCTATAAAAATTCGAATTTTATTTCAAATAACTCCAACAGGATACATTTAGTATATGATCATGTTGTGATCACACTATATTTTTTTGAAAAATATCAGCTATGTGGTTTTTGATAGAATTGATAATATGTGATACAAACAAGGGAGAAAATTAATGGAGGTGTCTTTATGTCTATAAAACATTGAATTTTATTTCAAATAACTCCAACAGGATACATTTAGTATATGAACATGTTGTGATCACACTGTGTTGTTTAAAAAAAAAAAACAGTTTCTGGACTAAATTAATCACATTTTTCTTTTACAGTCAACAGAAGAAAATCGCCAGAATTCAACAACCTGTGTCATCTTCTGGAGGAAGACGTGAGACACCAGATGGAAATTTGTTACTTCTGTTTGTCACTTCAAACTTTTCCTATTAAACGTTATATTTTCTTAAGTGGTGTCCTCGAACATTCAATTTCCTAAACTTATTTTATAATGCGAAGTGTGTATTGTGTTTAAATCCATACTGGAAGTTAAGAGAACTTTCCATTTGCATTTGACCTTTAAAGAATCATAAGATAAAGATTATTAGAATCTGCTCAACTGTTATTACGTTATAAATTATTTGGTTCTAGGATGAAGTCATACAAAAAAAGTCAAAAATTAAAAGTGGCCAAAGTCCTTTGGACAGTTTAAAGTTAAAGAATTCACAGACCATCCATCTACCATCTACCACCCAGCAGCAACTTTACCAGGGAAACTCTGGCAGTTTCAAAGATCACAGTGTGATGTTTTAAATCAACTTTATTTATAAAGCACATTTTAAAAACCACAGGGTCAACCAAAGTGCTGTACAATAACATAAAAGACAAGTTAATTAAAAACTATAAAAAGCATACAAAAATAAATACATATACAAGTCTTACTGCAGGTGTGTTAACATGCCATAAAAGATAAGATCACATGTTAAAAGCCAAGGAATAAATGTGTGTTTTTAAATAAGATTTAAAAAGTTTTGAGGACTGTCAGCAGCAACTGCTCAGCTGATCTGAGATCGGGGAGGGCAGGAAGGTTGAAGCAGCTCAGATAAATATGGTTTTGCAACTTTATCAAGCACCTTGTGCATAACTAAATAATAAAATATGCTTTAATACATCTTTATTGTAAAAATACTAAATTGGAAAATACATGGGTTTAAAGAAGGCAACAAGGTAGGATTATGAATTGGGTTTAAAGATTACAGCTCATGAGGTACTCATTATAGCATGACATCTCTTTCACAACATTCTGTCAAAGCCTTTATTGTGTTCTTCTTCTAGTGGTGGCTAGTACTGTAGTAAATAGCTTGAGGGAACACTACTGCCACCATGTGGTAAGACGAGTAGGATTCTGGACCCCGCCCACAGAAGGGGTACAAAAAAGCTGTGGAAACAGAACATAGATGTGACCCGACCCGAACTGAGCCGACCTGAGCCGATCCAACCCGAGCCGAGCCGAGCGGTGGAAAAGAGGCATAAGTTCTGTTTCCACAGCTTTTTTGTACCCCTTCTGTGGGCGGGGTCCAGAATCCTACTCGTCTTACCACATGGTGGCAGTAGTGTTCCCTCAAGCTATTTACTAGTAGCCACCACTAGAAGAAGAACACGATAAAGGCTTTGACAGAATGTTGTGAAAGAGATGTCATGCTATAATGAGTACCTCATGAGCTGTAATTTTTAAACCCAATTCATAATCCTACCTTGTTGCCTTCTTTAAACCCATGTATTTTCCAATTTACTATTTTTACAATAAAGATGTATTAAAAACATTTTTTATTATTTAGTTATGCACAAGGTGCTTGATAAAGTTGCAAAACCATATTTGTCTGAGCTGCTTCAACCTTCCTGCCCTCCTCGATCTCAGATCAGCTGAGCAGTTGCTGCTGACAGTCCTCGAAACTAGGATGAAGCTCAGAGGTGACAGAGCGTTTGGCGTTGTTGCTCCCAGGCTGTGGAACTGTTCAGTGTCAGAGAGGCCTTCTCTCTTCCTGTTTTTAAATCTCTTTTAAAAACACACTTTTATTCCTTGGCTTTTAACACGTGATCTTATCTTTTATGGCATGTTAACACACCTGCAGTAAGACTGGTATATGTATTTATTTATTTTTGTATGCTTTTTATAGTTTTTAATTAACTTGTCTTTTATGTTATTGTACAGCACTTTGGTTGACCCTGTGGTTTTTAAAATGTGCTTTATAAATAAAGTTGATTGATTTAAAACATCACACTGTGATCTTTGAAACTGCCAGTGTCTCCCTGGCAAAGCTGCTTCTGGGCGCAGATGATGGATGGATGGATGGATGGTCTGTGAACACCTTGAGGAGCTGAAGGGGTGGATGTTGATACCTGTGTCTCCCTGGTAAAGTTGCTGCTGGGCGCAGATGATGGATGGATGGATGGATGGGTCTGTGAACACCTTGAGGAGCTGAAGGGGTGGATGTTGATACCTGTGTCTCCCTGGTAAAGTTGCTGCTGGGCGCAGATGATGGATGGATGATGGATGGGTAGATGGATGGTCTGTGAACTTTAACTTTAAACTGTCCAAAGGACTTTGGCCACTTTTGACTGTTTTTGTCTGACTTCATCCTAGAACCAAATAATTTATAACGTAATAACAGTTGAGCAGATTCTAATAATCTTTATGTTATGATTCTTTAAAGGTCAAATGCAAATGGAAAGTTCTCTTAACTTCCAGTATGGATTTAAACACTATACACACTTCACATTGTAAAATAAGTTTAGGAAATTGAATGTTCGAGGACACCACTTAAGAAAATATAACGTTTAATAGGAAAAGTTTGAAGTGACAAACAGAAGTAACGAATTTCCATCTGGTGTCTCACGGCTTCCTCCAGAAGACGACACAGGTTGTTGAATTCTGGTGATTTTCTTCTGTTGACTGTAAAAGAAAAATGTGGTTAATTTAGTCCAGAAACTGTTTTTTCTTTTTTTTTACTAACAGAATGTAATCACAGGATGTTCATGTACTGACTGTAACGGTAACCCGTTGGAGTTATTTGAATTAATATTCAATGTTTAATAGATGTAAATGTGTCAAGCTAGCTTTAATTATTTTCGCCATAGTACTTTGTAACACTTATCATGAAATACCTAAAAAACCACACCACTGATATTATCCAAATTAACAGAGTGTAATCACAGGATGTTCACGTACTGACTTTAACCCGTTGGAGTTATTTGAATTAATATTCAATGTTTAATAGACATAAATGTGTCAAGCTAGCTTCAATTATTTTCGCCATAGTACTTTGTAACACAAATCATGAAATACCTAAAAAACCACACCACTGATATTATCCAAATTAATACAGTGTAATCACAAGATGTCCATGTACTGACTGTAACCCGTTGGAGTTATTTGAATTAATATTCAATGTTTTATAGACATAAATGTGTCAAGCTAGCTTCAATTATTTTCGCCATAGTACTTTGTAACACAAATCATGAAATACCTAAAAAAAACCACACCACTGATATTATCCAAATTAATACAGTGTAATCACAAGATGTCCATGTACTGACTTTAACCCA
This sequence comes from Garcialebias charrua, assembly GCA_038048925.1. Taxonomy (NCBI): domain Eukaryota; kingdom Metazoa; phylum Chordata; class Actinopteri; order Cyprinodontiformes; family Rivulidae; genus Garcialebias; species Garcialebias charrua. The sequence continues at coordinate 51,057 of JBBPBX010013686.1, forward strand.
TTAGAGTTATTTGAATTAATATTCAATGTTTTATAGACATAAATGTGTCAAGCTAGCTTCGATTTTTTTCGCCCAAGTACTGTACTTTGTAACACAAATCATGAAATACCTAAAAAAAACACACCACTGATATTATCCAAATTAATACAGTGTAATCACAAGATGTCCATGTACTGACTATAACACGTTGGAGTTATTTGAATTAATATTCAATGTTTTATAGACATAAATGTGTCAAGCTAGCTTCAATTATTTTCGCCCAAGTACTTTGTAACACAAATCATGAAATACCTAAAAAAACACACCACTGATATTATCCAAATTAATACAGTGTCATCACAAGATGTCCATGTACTGACTGTAACCCGTTGGAGTTATTTGAATTAATATTCAATGTTTTATAGACATAAATGTGTCAAGCTAGCTTCGATTTTTTTCGCCCAAGTACTTTGTAACACAAATCATGAAATACCTAAAAAACCACACCACTGATATTATCCAAACCAACACTGTGTAATCACAAGATGTCCATGTACTGACTGTAACCCGTTGGAGTTATTTGAATTTATATTCGATTTTTTTACAATTTATTTTCGTAGTGCACGCACAGGTTTGGAAGAAGTCAAAGCGAACCTACTTTAAATGCAGCAGATTTGATCACTACGTGACATTATTAAAGGACGGTTAATCAGGAACCCTCGTGGTATAAAGTCAGCTATGAAATATATTTTTATATCTGTTCATTGAGCTACATTTTAAAGACATAAAGCCGCCCGCGCGCGTTGCTCGTGGCGATCCTACTTTTTAAAATCCTGCAGTTTTGACAAGTACATGATTTTATTAAGGACACGTTCAGCTGAAGACCCATCTTTGCTATAATTTTAAAAACAAATAATTCTTTTTACCGTGTTTATCATGTAAAGTCCTGCCGTGTTCAC
>JBBPBX010013687.1:0-29055 GCA_038048925.1 Garcialebias charrua
ACCACACCATTCTCCTTGAAAAACTAAATAAATATGGTATTAGAGGACCAGCATTACAGTGGGTATCTAGCTATTTGAAAGATAGGAAACAGTTTGTGCAAATAAATGATGTTAGATCTGACCTCCGTGATATCAATTGTGGAGTTCCTCAGGGCTCTGTGCTTGGACCAAAGTTATTTATTTTATATGTGAATGACTTGGTAAATGTGTCAGGACTTCTTAAATGTGTTCTTTTTGCCGATGACACCACATTTTTCTGTTCGGGTAAAGACATAAAACAGATTTTGGATATGATGAAAACAGAATTTATAAAAATACAAACTTGGTTTAAATTAAACAAATTATCTTTGAATCTAGATAAAACTAATTACATGATATTCAGTAACAAAAAGAGAATTGTTGATGACAATCCATTTGAAATTGAAGATGTTGTGATCTGTAAAGTGAGTGAAGTGAAGTTTCTGGGTGTTATCATTGATGACAAACTGACATGGAAACATCATGTAAATTCCATTAAAACAAAAATAGCTAGATCAATTGCAGTACTGTATAAAGTCAGGGATTTTTTAATTGATAAAGCTCTGCATATGTTGTATAACACAATCATTGCTCCACATTTAATCTATTGTATTGAGGTTTGGGGAAAAGCGTGCAAAACAATTACAAAGCCTGTTTTTATTTTACAAAAGAGAGCTGTAAGAGTAATCACCAGAAAACATTTCAGTCACCCATCAAACACCTTGTTTCTTCAGCTAAACTTATTGAAATTCCAGGAATTGGTAGAATATAGTATTTTATCAGTTATGTATAGGGCTCATAATAACACATTACCTTTAAATATCCAAAGAAATTTTATAAAAAGACAAAGTTGTTACAATCTCAAAGGGACAGAGATATTCATCAAACCACAATTCAGAACCAGCTTAAAGGGACGGTCTACCTCAATTCAGGGAGTTCGATTGTGGAATGCTCTGGAGAGTGATGTTAAAAATGCAAAATCAATGTGTACATTTAAGAAAAAGGTCAAAAAGGACTTGCTCAAAAACTATATATGATGTAACTTAGTGTGTTTGTGTATTACACTTATGTTGTACTTATGATGTAGCTTAGTGCGTTTGTGTATTACAGTTAGAAAAATTAAGTAGAGTTATTCATTTTGTGACGTAGTCTGTGTATTACAGTTAGAAAAAATTAAGTAGAATTATTCATTTTGTGATGTAGTTTGTGTATTACAGTTAGAAAAATTAAGTAGAATTTTCATTTTGTGATGTAGTTTGTGTATTACAGTTAGGAAAATAAAAGGTTCAGTATGCAGTTTCTGTAGAACTGCAGCACTTAGAAATATTTTCAACAGGCAAAGCATTCTGATCCCTCCCCCTCAGAGCCATATATGGCTCTGCCCCCTTGTGGTCTGTTAAATTTCAAATTCAAGCTCTGTTTTTATTGGCTGATTCAAATTCAAGCTCTGTTTTTATTGGCTGGTTACAAACTCTGTTTTTATTGGCTGGAAAATGGTGGGTCACCTTTTCTTTTTAGAAATGCTTATTTACCACCTGGAGAAGCAAGGGGACAATATTTTTTTTATTTTTTTTTCAGAGATTACCTGGCTAACATCAGTCTGTCAGGAGGTAGTGACAGAGTGAAGAAATATGTTCATAAAAAAAGCTACATACTGAAGCTTAAGTAGAATTATTCATTTTGTGATGTAGTTTGTGTATTAGTTAGAAAAATTAAGTAGAATTATTCATTTTGTGATGTAGTTTGTGTATTACAGTTAGAAAAATTAAGTAGAATTATTCATTTTGTGACGTAGTTTGTGTATTACAGTTAGAAAAATTAAGTAGAATCATTCATTCTGTGATGTAGTTTGAAGGTTATCATTGGTTGAACAAACTGTGAAATAAGGGGCAGATATAATAAGATTTCATCTTCTTTCTGCTCCCTTCATTTTATCCTACTTGTATTCTTGTATCTGATGAAACTGTCTTGTATTGTTCTTTTAAAATGAATGAATAAACATCAAATCAAATCAAATCAAATCAAATCAAACCAAACATGTATCAGATTTACCCTTTAGGATAGTTGTGAGACAGAAAGCTGTATCTTCTGGCCTTAGAAAACCTAAAACTGTACTTGGAGATTTTGTTTCCTAGTTTTAAGTTTCAGAGCATTTTTCTGAGAAATTGTTAACAGTTAAACATATAATCCTTATGTAATTTTTAAATAGTTACACCCAAACTGAAAAATACATTGTTAATTAACATTATAAAATGATCATGTGTACAGGTTCTGCAAAGTACCTGTAACCTCACATCAAGATGCTGTGGATACTGTGCACTCAGTTTTACTCTGCCTGTAGTGCAATGTACTGAAGTGGTTGGTGGTCTTTTCATGCAGATAAAACTGCTGTTTGCCAAAAATATACTTTTCATTCAAATAAAGCTGTGTAGTCTTTTGTTCACTTTTCAATGATCAGCATGCATTGCTAATGAATTCCACTAATAAACATGCAGTTATTAAACATTGTTGTAGAACATATTCTGTATCAATAACTAGTAAAGCCCAAGACATATGGGGTTCCTACGTTATTTCCATGGTATCATATAGGGTTTTATAGGATAACATATAGGGTACATGGTGCCATGCAAATGTCTTATATATACTGTATATGTTATACTGCAAGTACCCTGTATGTTTCCCTTTAAGTATAAGTGCCCTATATTATAATTATAGCAGGTGAGAACCCAACATGTTACTATTTTCTGTATTTACTTTGCAAGTACCCTGTACGATACCTGGTAGGAATACTGTAAAATACCCCTTAAATATCACGTGTGTTACCCTGTAAGTGACCTATAAATATCCTATATGTTGTCTTGCAAGTAGGTACCCAGTGTGTTACCCATAAATGCCATGTAAATACCCTGTATAATACCATATAAATACCAACCTATATGTTCCCTGGTATGTTCCCTGTATTTACCGTGTGAATACCCTGTATGGTAAGTACATTGTAAAAAAAAAAAAAAAATCACTTAAATACCATATGTTTCCTTGTAAATGCCTGTTATGTTTTCCTGTAGGCAACTGTACCAGTATTTTGCTAGCAGGATTTCTAAAACTAAAACATGATTATTTACAAGAAATTCAAAAGCTGTTAAGCAATCATTTTCTATTTTAAATCACTTCCTTTACATTCTTTGTCAGTTTTGAAACATCATCCACTATTTTCTTTCTCTTTTGTACTTTCTGGTCCTGTGGACTGTTGATGATGTGAATCTGTGGATTTAACTGTTTGTTCTAAAAAAGGAGGTTTTTGAGAATGAATGAAGAGATTTTGAGGCAAATAAAGCACACAAAATAATGGTACTTGATGGTTGCTACGTTTTGCTCCCCCGCATGGGGAGTAATCTGTGGATTTAACTGTTTGTTCTAAAAAAGGAGGTTTTTGAGAATGAATGAAGAGATTTTGAGGCAAATAAAGCACACAAAATAATGGTACTTGATGGTTGCTACGTTTTGCTCCCCCGCATGGGGAGTATTACACTTGGTTGTTCTTTTGTCTGTGTATACAAAAGTTGTGTGGGTGCAACAGTATTTTTGTGTTAGTTACAATCACACATTTGTGTGATATCCATGTATTGTAGAGGCTTGTGTCCTAATATGATTTGAATTGCTGTGTGTCAATGTTTTGTAGAGTAGCGTGAGCAGAAAATGGATGAGTCTAACTCAATTCCATCTTAAATGCAAATAAAAAAATTCAACTGAACTGAAATGATTCTGAACTTTGCTCAGGAAAGCAAATAATGTACACATAATAAACATTGGAAGAAATTACCTTATTATTTGCTGTATAAGTTGCATCTTCTTGCTTAATTGTACAAGTCCTAAGACTTGTACACCGAAGCGACTTATACGTTTTATTCCCCCATATTTACAAACCAATTTTTGGCTGAGATCTGACAATTTCCTTATGGAAAATATTAAACACTACAATTTTCAGCCGCTAGGGGGCCCTCGAGTAATATGGAAAGCCAAGTGTCTCATAAGTAGGTAAAAGTGGCTATAAATGAGACACTTGGCTTGCCATACCAAGCCACCTTTGTCTCACTCCGGAACTCCTGGAGCAAACGTCATATCAGCTACATTTTGCCATGCTGCCCAGGCGAAATGCAGCTGATTTGCCTATTAAAGTGCATTTATTAAGGAAAAGTTCAACAGAGACACATCTTTACTATAATGCCGAGCAAACAAATAATTGTTTTTAAGTGTCAATCATGTTAAATTATTGTTAAAGTCCTCCTGTGCATGCTCACACTGCTAACATTTGGCAGCTAATTGATTTTTGGCACAACACCGGCCCACATTTCTGTGTGGTCCTCAGCGGTGATGCATAATAGATAAGACCTGTCGTGAAGCAACATATTTATGTTTGTATCCACTTTTTTTGACTAATGTGACTTATACAGCGGTGTGACGTGTACGGCAGAAAGTATGGTACTTTAATAAAAGTACAATCAACTGTTTAACACATCTGTGTGTTGTATCAATAAAACCTGATCCTATTTACCGTCTTCCAGGTTTTCTTTATGTTTGTTTTCATACAGTGTGATTAGGATAACGTATATGAAAAACATTTTTATTTACATTATTTTATTTTTTGTAAACTCCTACGTTGGATATTATTATGTATCTAAACCTTGTATGGAGTTTGGGGGTCACAAGTACATTTATTGCCTTTATAGTTGTTGAGTGCATTCACTGTTGTGTGCATGGTAAATGTGGAGAAAGATAATAGACATCCATGTCTATTGGCTTTGTTAACTTTCTTTATACAGTAAACACTATGTTTAAGCTGCATTTGTCAACTTTGCGTCAAAATTGACACATTTGTTAGAGAAAACCATTTTAGCTGAAGTCAAGGGGACAATACGCTAAGTTTTTGAAAACATAACAAATAATCAGTGAGAGTTTAAGTGTGCAGATCCTAAAAAATGAACACATTGCAGCATTCTAAATGGCCATAATAATGCTACAGCGCAGTAATTAGCACTTCAGCAACAACTGTAAATTGTATTCTTCTCACTCACACATTCATTTTTCTTTCAGAGTCACACGATTTTTTTTTACAAAGTAAAATGACCTGGCAAATAGTGGTGCCTCCATTTGTGCATAATTCCGTTAACCATTTGTTTTGAGCTGAATGATGTCAAAAACATATAACGGTGTATTAGAAAGGTTTTCACCAATTCAAGGGCTGCCTAATTAATTCATCTTGTCTTTGCACAGCAGAGAATTTAATTAGGTGTTTGGTGTTTTTAAAGCTTGGCGGAATGAATGAAGGAGTAGATAAGTGTGTAGGAGGAAACTATTTTCAAGTTTATTACGTTCTTGGCACTGTATTTAAAAGCTTTCTTTTTAGCTCAGTTTAGTCCATAGTTATTGCCCATTTGTGTCTCTGTGTGAATCAGGTATTCTGTTTTATTATCGCTTACCACCATGAAAGGTGACCATCATGTGTTTGCCTGTTTGTCTCACAGCAAAATGTATTGTAAACCACTTGGAGCATTTATTAAAACTCTTGGAAGGCAATTGCGTAATTGTAGCAGCTCAGTGGCTTTGAGTGATTCCGAACACATGCGTTGAGCCCTACCTGTTTACAAAAGATCCGTTTTTTAAACGTTATCATTCATTATCAGAGTCATCTGTGTATTTGTCTTTGCAAAATGTCTCATGAAATTCACTGAACATATTTAATAATGTGCTGTATCTATATTTAAGTAGCTGTTACAATCAATGGCTATCCTAATTGACTTTAGTAAACACAAACATGCCTATAACACAGAACATCTTTTACATAGTGAGTAACACTTGATTTGTTGGTAGCAGAGGTTCATCCTTATGTGCAAACAAATCACATTAAATGTTTGTTTATAGCTTTAGTTTGTAAGGTGACAGGCATAAAAAAAACTGTTTTGCTTAACCTTGCAATAATGTATACCCATCAATTAGTTCTACATATAATTAATGACAGTGACTTCTAGAAGGAGAGCAGTGAGCCACCATGCCAACACTGGATTGACACTGCACCATTTGTGGCTCCCATGATAGAAAAAGAGAAAATTACACTACCGGTACTTATTTATGTCTCTGTAGAGTAAATGATTGAAAAATGATTAAGGGGAAACTTAGACTATCAATGGTAAGTGTGGAGGAAGATAGACACCCATGTCTATTGGCTTTGTTAACTTTGTTTATACAGTAAACACTATGTTTAAGCTGCATTTGTCAACTTTGTGTCAAAATTCACACATTTGTTAGAGAAAACCATTTTAGCTGAACTCAAGGGGACAATACGCTGTTTTTGAAAACAACAAATAATCAGTGAGAGTTTAAATAAATCATTTATATCCTAAATAAATATAAACCCTAAATGTCTCCATTATTTTCAGCTGTTCCTCCACTGTCTCATGATTTTTCTTTTTTCTATATTTCAGCGATCTTGTTTAAACAAATTGCATCAGCATGTCTTAAAAGATACAAAATACTGAGTTGTTCAAAGGAAAACTGTACAAAGCAAGAAAGATTGTTTCAATAAATTATTTCTTTATAAAATCTACAAATTGATCTACTGCTGGGTTATTTATAATTGCCTTCATACATACGCATTGATGATTCCTGATAGCATTGTGAAAAATAATCCAATTTCTCTTACATTAACTTTTAGTTAAACTTTCCCTCTATTAGGGTTTATTTTACTACTGTATTGAATATCATCTTTAAATGTATTTTACCTCCTGTGCAATGTGTTTCAGAGCTAAACTGAAATATGCAAATCATTGATTTTCTGCTTCATGTTTACTGACAATAACTTTATATTCAGTATTTTCTCATAGATTCTGCAGGGATGCTTGTCAGTCAAACATCATATTTTATCTCAGCTCCTCGCCTCTCTTCTCCATCCCTCACACACGTATGAGCTGTCAATAACTTCCTCACCCAAATTTGTGTATTCCAACTCAATTTTCTCAATGGTTTTGTTTTCCAAGCTGTCCTGTGGCTGAATGCATACAGGTGAATATAAATAAGGAAAAACTGGTTTTCAGAATAGTGGAGGTACGGCAATACAAAACTCAAGTAGTGATGTGTATTGTACATATAATAATAATAATAATAATAATGTCTTTTTCTGTCATCTGTGTATGTTTCCCATACACAGACGAAATTCATCTCTGCATTTAACCCAACCACCACCAGGTGGTGCAGTGAGCAGCCAGAAAGCGCTCGGGGAGCTGGAGAATTAGGTGTGCACTCATAGACACCCCAAGGTGTGTAGTGGCCGGGGCGCGAACCCGCGTCCTTCGGGTCCCAAGTCGGAAGCCCTGCCACTACACCATAGGGTTGTCATTGTTGCTTGTTTGTTAGCTTAATTTGAGTGTGGCTTTGAATAGACTATGTGCAGTCTTAAGTGCAATGTTTTTTTCTGGGGTCCTGTGTGTTTTAGCCTTGCCTACTTCAACTGCCAAGCCTGTAGTGGGTCCTTCTTCATGTTGGCTATAAAACTGGCCTCATCTGAGATGTTTTGCCATCTACTGAGCCAACTACCCATGGGCTACTGTTTTAAATATTGGTTTCCCTGTTTCTGCTACCCTGTTCAGTTTTGGCCACTGCTGTTTTACTTTAGGATATTTGTGAATATATCACTTTCCCACGAGAGTTCATATGCAAATTCAGTAAATTGTAAAGGCAACCCTGTATTCCCTGTGTTGCAGGAGGGGTCAGGGTGACTTAGAGAAATATGGCAGTGTTGCTCACTGTGGCTCCTACTTTTGTGAGTTGTTTTGTTTCCGTTTTGTTTTTTGAGAGGTTGCATTGTTTTATTTCATTGCCACAAGCTTTATAAACATATCTGTTTAAATTTTTGTGTGCAAGTAAAGTAAGTGATAAACAATACAGTTGTACTGCTTATTACATGCAAGAATAAAAATTGAAATGTTGGGAGAAAGCTTCTGTTTCTGTCTTCTTGTCAAGCCACTTGTTAACTGACCAAAATAAAGTTATGAACGCATGCTTTTAACTTTGGCCGGCCACACAATACAACGTAATTCACATTTAACATAAAAACGTGTCTGATTGGTTGCCATTTATTTATTTTTTATAAAATACAATGAGATCAAAATAACCTAGTAATGAAGGTTTTTAATGCTGATATATTACAATATGAATATAGGAAATTATTTACATCTAATGAGCTCACAAAAAAAATATTAAAGTTTGCTTTAGTCAAAGTAAAATTTAACTTTCACTGCATATTCCATCATGTCTAGATGCAAAGGAATGCCCTGTGGGCTTCTGAAGATTTTCTTCTGCACTTCTCCTTGTGGCAGGTTGGAGCCAATGAGCAACAGCTGGACCCATCTGGATAACAAACTCCAGGGCTATTTAAGGCTGCTGAAGAGTTCTTTCCAACGCTGGAACCTTGCATACCAATATGTGTAGTGACAGCCAACCTGCGTTTCTGAAAACTGAAATTATACTTGCCAGTTATTCCTCTGTGTCCTTCCTGTTTTCCTGAAAATCATACCTTGGACTTTGCCTGTGCACCTCCTGTGTTCCTGAGCTGGGCTGGAAAGGAAACTGTTGCTACCTGCCTGAATTCTACTTACCTGCCATCCACAGAAACATATTTTCCACCCTCCTCTCTGTGTTGACAGACAAGGAAGGAACTATGAAAACAATATTTTGTAGTTACTCTAGACCCAACATATCTGAAAAACCTACTTACCAGTCCTCCTTTGCAGAGCCTCATGTACGTTCCTGTATATTTATCACTTGTAAATAAACCTAATTTATTTCTTGCATCCTGAAAAGTGTGAGTCCTGTTCTTCTCAGTTCTTCTGCTCTGGTGTTTATACATTGCAATTATGATCTGTCCTTTGATTTTTCTAAACATTTATTGCCCAAATTTCTTTTTTTAATCTGAATCACCTGCAGGAACATTCACAATCTATGTTTAACAAATTACAATGAACAATGTGTTCTGCCTTTTTATGAAGCATATTTGTGTGCCAAATCAGTCAGTCTGTAAAGATACAAACACATTCCTACAGAAGCTGCCTGGTCTGAAGATAGATTTGTAACTCCTTGTTTGACATTTTTTTAAAGGCTTTACTTCAGTTTGTGAGAGGAATGTCTTTTTTTTATTATTATTATTAAAGATCTACAATTTCTTGAATAAATGTACATCACCTGTCCACTTTTCCAAATGTTTAGCTACTATCACACAAAGCTTTAGCTATTGTTTGTAAAAATGAACAATCACTTGTCGAGATACATCCATTGATTCTAAAAGTTTTCATTCCGTTCAATGGCTCATAAGATGTTGTGTGTGTGTGTGTGTGTGTGTGTGTGTGTGTGTGTGTGTGTGTGTGTGTGTGTGTGTGTGTGTGTGTGTGTCCCAATAATGGTGACTTCAAATTGTTGCTGGAAAGTTTTAAAACAAAGATCTTGTGCAATCTTACAGTGTTCATAATATGTGTTGGATCAGTTTCAGCTACCACATCGAAATGTAGCTCGATATTTATAGAACTGACTGAAACATGTTTGCATCTTTTAAAGTTGCCTGACTTTGTGGCAAGGTTAACTCCAAAAATTAACCAGTTGTAGATGTAAATTTAATAATTACTACCTGGAGGTCCAATACAATTTGTCCAGTGCTTTATGGGATTGCTAACAGGCCAAAACACTATGGATTCTCCTTTTTGGTAGTGTGCAGTAATAAAAAAAACCTTTGTCAGTTCAATGAAAAGCATTATCTATGTAACAATTTATGTTGTAATGTGTACAAAAGCAGTTTGAATTTAGCTTTTTACTTACAGCTTTAAATGTTTGATTTTTTTACATGTGCTTACGATACTTTGAAAAACTTTCATGAAATAAAACCATGTGCACCACTCAGTTGTCTCACATTCAGCTTACCATAATCAGCAAAGACGTTTTCCATCCATTCCATCCATTTTCGTCCGCTTATCCGGGGTCGGGTCGCGGGGGTAGCAGCCTAAGTAGGGAGGCCCAGACTTCCCTCTCCCCAGCCACTTGAAGCAGCTCCTCTGGGGGAATCCCAAGGCGTTCCCAGGCCAGCCGAGAAACATAGTCCCTCCAGCGTGTCCTGGGTCTTCCTCTGGGTCTCCTCCCGGTGGGACATGCCCGGAACACCTCACCAGGGAGGCGTCCAGGAGGCATCCTAACCAGATGCCCGAGCCACCTCAACTGGCTCCTCTCGATGTGGAGAAGCAGCGGCTCTACTCCGAGTCCCTCCCGGATGACTGAGCTTCTCACCCTATCTCTAAGGGAGAGTCCAGACACCCTGCGGAGAAAACTCATTTCAGCCGCTTGTATCCGAGATCTCGTTCTTTCGGTCACAACCCAAAGCTCATGACCATAGATGAGGGTGGGAACGTAGATCGATCGGTAAATTGAGAGCTTTGCCTTTCGACTCAGCTCTCTCTTCACCACGACAGACCGGTACAGCGCCCGCTTCACTGCGGATGCTGCACCTATCCGCCTATCGATCTCACGCTCCAGTTTTCCCTCATTCGTGAACAAGACCCCGAGATACTTAAACTCCTCCACTTGGGGCAGGACCTCCTCCCCGACCCGGAGAGGGCATGCTACCCTTTTCCGGCTCAAGACCATGGCCTCGGATTTGGAGGAACTGATCCTCATCCCGGCCGCATCACACTCGGCTGCAAACCGCTCCAGCGAAAGCTGTAGATCACGACCTGATGAAGCCAATAGGACCACATCATCTGCAAAAAACAGAGAAGCGATTCTAAGGCCACCAAAACGGATCCTCTCAACACCTTGGCTGCGCCTAGAAATTCTGTCCATAAAAGTTATGAACAGAATCGGTGACAAAGGGCAACCTTGGCGGAGTCCAACTCTCACTGGAAACGAGCCTGACTTACTGCCGGCAATGCGGACCAAGCTCTGACACCGGTCGTACAGGGACCTAACAGCCCATATCAATGGGCCTGGTACCCCATACTCCCGGAGTACCCCCCACAGAACCCCCCGAGGGACGCGGTCGAATGCCTTTTCCAAGTCCACAAAGCACATGTAAACTGGTTGGGCAAACTCCCACGCACCCTCCAGGACCCTGCTGAGGGTGTAGAGCTGGTCCAGTGTTCCACGACCAGCACAAAAACCACACTGCTCCTCCTGAATCCGAGGTTCGACTATCCGACGGACCCTCCTCTCCAGAACCCCTGAATAGACCTTACCAGGGAGGCTTAAGAGTGTGATCCCCCTATAGTTGGAACACACCCTACGGTCCCCCTTTTTGAATAGGGGAACCACCACCCCAGTCTGCCAATCCAAGGGAACTGCCCCCGATGTCCACGCGATCCACGCGTTCTACAAGTTAACAAGATGGCCGCGCTCAGACCAGCCGCAGCTTCATGGGTTCCCAGTTCATCCCCAGTTTTTAGTAATTTTAATAGTGTTTTTGTACCTGACTCTGCGCGTTTTTTGCGGGTGAATTATAGCCGAACTGAGCTGTTAAGAATTGGAGCGGATTTACCACAAGGCACAGCTGATATCAGCAACAAACTCAAATCAGAGCTCGGAAGATTGGAGCTGCTAAGATCATCTTTCTGGAAGCAGATGCGCTCCGGAGGAAAGAAGAGGAAACGGTGCTCTCGAGGAAAAAAGCGTGGCTGTCGAGCAGGAATTATGACGAGACTGCGGGCAGACGCTAAAACCGGGAGACCCCCGATGCCGGCTCTTTTTCTGTCCAACGTGCGCTCGCTGGACAACAAAATGGATTTACTTCGTTTGAGAGTGACCACGTCGGAGGAGATGAGGAGATGCTCGGTGCTTTGCCTCACGGAAACGTGGATCAATGAGGACACTCCTGACTCTGTTTATGAGTTGGATAATAGGCTCTTTTTCAGAACGGACCGGTGCACCGAGACTACGGGGAAAACACGAGGCGGTGGCGTCTGTATTTACGTTAACAAAGACTGGTGCACGAACTGTGCCGTTATCAGCAGGATCTGCTCAGCTGCTGTGGAGCTTTTAACAGTAAGATGTCGACCACATTACCTCCCCCGCGATTATTCAGCGATAATAATAAGCGCTGTTTACATAGCACCCGATGCTAATGCCAACGACGCCCAGGGAGAAATTCATGACTTACTCACCTCGCTGCAGTGTAAATATCCTGAGGGGCTTTTCATTGTTTCCGGGGACTTCAATCACGTGGATTTACGTGTCATCCTTCCAACCTTCAATCAGCACGTTTTCACAGCAACACGAGGAAATAAGACGCTAGACCAAGTCTTCACGAATGTGAAGGGGGCGTACACGGCGAAGCCACGCCCACCGCTCGGGGCTTCCGACCATCGCTCCCTGTTACTGGTCCCTAGACAGCTCCCCCCACTCAGACGCTCCAAGCCGGAACAAAGAGAGATCACATTGTGGCGCCAAGATAGTACCCCCATGCTGAGAGACTGCTTTGAAAACACAAACTGGTCTGTCTTCAAAGAGGCAGCTACGAATGGAAGTTCAGTTGACCTGGAACTTTATGCTTCCTCAGTCCTGGGTTACATCAGTACATGTGCTGAAAATGTATCCATAAGAAAGTATGTTAAATTTTACCCCAATCAAAAACCCTGGCTAAATAAGGATGTCCGCACCCTGCTGGCAGCCAGGGACACTGCATTCAAGTCTGGAGATACTGAGGAGTTGAGAAAGTGCAGGAAAGAACTGGATGATGGCATAAAGAAGGCCAAAGCCGCGTATGCACAGAGGATCGAGGGACAGTTCACCTCACATGATCCACGGAGCATGTGGCAGGGCATCAAATGCTTAACAGATTACAAGGGCAAAAGCAAACAATGCCCCAGGGACCCATCTCTGCCTGATGCCCTCAATAAGTTTTATGCACGTTTTGAAGATCCAAACAGACCAGCTAGCACCAGACTCACCTCATCACCAGACGAGGAGCACCTCAAAGTGACCGCAGCAGAAGTGAGAGGTAGTCTCAGAAGGATCAACCCTCATAAAGCTACGGGTCCAGACAACATCCCAGGGAAAGTTCTGAAGGAATGTGCGGACCAGCTCTGTGAGGTGCTGGCTGACGTCTTCACCACCTCACTTTCACTGGAGTCAGTTCCCACCTGCCTGAAGACTGCCACCATCATCCCAGTCCCAAAAAGCTCCACAGTGACTGGTCTGAATGACTATAGACCGGTGGCTCTCACCCCGATAGTCGCTAAATGTTTTGAGAAACTGGTCATGTCCCACATCAAGACAACCGTCAACATCAGCGAGGACCCTCATCAATATGCATACCGCGAGAACCGATCAACAGAGGACGCCATCTCCTCTGTGGTCCACACTGCTCTCACCCACCTGGATCAGAAGGACTCATACGTGCGTCTGCTCTTTGTGGACTTCACATCTGCCTTCAACACCATGATCCCCCAAACTCTGATAGACAAACTATCCACACTTGGACTAAGCCCCTCCATCTGTAACTGGGTACTAGACTTCTTAACAAACAGACCACAGTCCGTGAAGATCCACAACTTCTCCTCCTCCACCATAACCCTCAGCACTGGCTCTCCTCAAGGATGTGTGCTGAGCCCTCTTCTGTTCACTCTGCTCACATATGATTGTACAGCCACACATCCAGGCTGTCATATTGTTAAGTTTGCAGATGATACAGCGGTGGTGGGATGCATCACAGATAATGATGAATCCAGCTACAGACAGGAGGTGGAACACCTGGAGAGCTGGTGCAAAGAGAACAACCTTCACATGAATGTGAAGAAGACGAAGGAGATGATTGTGGACTTCAGAAGGAACAAACACACCCACACCCCACTGTACATAGGTGGATCTGCGGTGGAGGTGGTCTCCAGCTACAAGTACCTGGGTGTACACTTGAATGATAACCTCAGCTGGAGCAACAACACCACCAGCCTGATCAAGAAAGGACATCAAAGACTCTACTTCCTCAGACGGCTGAGACGAGCTGGTCTGAGAAGCTCAGTCCTCAACTCCTTCTACAGGTGTGCAGTGGAGAGCATCCTGTGCTCCAGCATCAATGTGTGGCATGGAGGCTGCACAGTTGCAGAGAGGAAAGCTCTACAGAGAGTGGTGAAGGCTGCACAGAAGTCTGTGGGAGTCAGTCTCCCCACCATCACAGACATTTACACCTCCAGATGCAGAAAAAGAGCCACCTGCATCATGAAAGACCTCACTCACCCAGCACATCACTCTTTGCACCACTCCCCTCGGGACGGAGGTTGAGGAGCATCAAATGTAGAACCACTAGACTGAGGAACAGCTTCTACCCTGAGGCTGTCAGACTCATGAATAAATAAATAATAAGAATAAACACTGCAAAATGTCACATCATGTTGATACTGATCTGTTTCTTGTTGCTGCGTTCATCTGTGACCATCTGCTCATAATGACTCATGTTCGTGCTGCTGTTTATAATGATGTTTTTCTACTACATTAGGGCTTAGTGTATTACTAGCTGATGTCTCTCTTAGTTAATCCTAGATGTTATTATTGTTTTTCTCTTGCATTTGTTGTTGGATGTAACTGGGACCCTGTGTACATAATCTCGTTTTCATCACATGTACTACATGCGGTGCAAATGACAATAAAGACTCTCTGACTCTGACTCTGATATTGCAGAGTCGCGTAAGCCAACACAACCCCACAACATCCAGAGCCCTAAGGAACTCAGGGCGAATCTCATCCACCCCCGGAGCCCTGCCACCGCGGAGCTTTTTAACCACCTCGGTGACCTCAGCACCAGAGATTGGAGAGCCCGACCCAAAGTCCCCAGGCTCCGCTTCCTCAGTGGAAGACGTGCCAGTAGGATTGAGGAGGTCTTCGAAGTATTCCGCCCACCGACTCACAACATCCCGAGTTGAGGTCAACAGCACGCCATCCCCACCATAAATGGTGTTGGTCGCGTACCGCTTTCCCCCCCTGAGACGCCGGATGGTGGACCAGAATCGCCTCGAAGCCGTACGGAAGTCATTCTCCATGGCCTCTCCAAACTCCTCCCACGCCCGAGTTTTTGCCTCAGCAACCACCCGAGCCGCATGCCGCTTGGACTGTCGGTACCTATCTGCTGCTTCCGGGGTCCCACAGGCCAAAAAGGCCCAATAGGACTCCTTCTTCAGCATGACAGCATCCCTCACCGCCGGTGTCCACCACCGGGTTCGAGGGTTGCCACCACGACAGGCACCAACAACCTTGCGGCCACAACTCTGATAAGCTGCCTCGACAATAGAGGCGCGGAACATGGCCCACTCGGACTCAATGTCCCCCGCCTCCCTCGGAACGTGTTCAAAGCTCTCCCGGAGGTGGGAGTTAAAGCTCCGTCTTACGGGAGACTCTGCCAGACGTTCCCAGCAGACCCTCACAATACGTTTGGGTCTGCCAGGTCTGACCGGCATCCTCCCCCACCATCGGAGCCAACTCACCACCAGGTAGTGGTCAGTGGACAGCTCCGCCCCTCTCTTCACCCGAGTGTCCAGGACATGCGGCCGCAGATCAGATGAGACGACAACAAAGTCGATCATCGAACTGCGACCTAGGGTGTCCTGGTGCCAAGAGCACATATGTACACCCTTATGCCTGAACATGGTGTTCGTTATGGACAATCCATGACGAGCACAGAAGTCCAATAACAGAACACCACTCGGGTTCAGATCAGGGGGCCGTTCCTCCCAACCACACCCCTCCAGGTCTCACTGTCATTGCCCACGTGAGCGTTGAAGTCCCCCAGTAGAACAAGGGAGTCCCCAGGAGGCGCACTCTCCAATACCCCCTCCAAGGACTCCAAAAAGGGTGGGTAATCTGCGTTTTGGCGCATAGGCACAAACAACAGTCAGAGCCCGTCCCCCCACACGTAGGCGAAGGGAGGCTACCCTCTCGTTCACCGGGGTAAACCCCAACGTACAGGCACAAAGATGGGGGGCAACAAGTATGCCCACTCTTATTTCTAGCCGGAACCTCAACCTCACACACTAGCTCAGGCTCCTTCCCCACCAGAGAGGTGACATTCCATGTCCCAATGGCCAGCTTCTGTAGCCGAGGATCAGACCGCCAGGGTCCCCGCCCTCGGCCACCACCCATCCCACATTGCACCCGACCCCTTTGGCCCCTCCCATAGGTGGTGAGCCCATGGGAAGGGGGACCCACGTCTCCTCTTCGGGCTGTGCCCGGCCAAGCTCCATGGGTAAAAGCCCGGCCACAAGGCGCTCGCCAACATGCCCCACATCCGGGCCTAGCTCCAGAGTGGGACCCCGGTGACCCGCGTCTGGGCGAGGGAACATTGTATCCATTAATTGTACTCATCATAAGGGGTTTTTGGGTTGCACTTTGTCAGAGTCAGAGTCAGAGTCAGAGAGAATTTATTGTCATTTGCACCGCATGTAGTACATGTGTTGAAAACGAGATTATGTACAGGGTCCCAGTTACATCCAACAACAAATGCAAGAGAAAAACAATAATAACATCTAGGATTAACTAAGAGAGACATCACATCAGCTAGTAATACACTAAGCCCTAATGTAGTAGAAAAACATCATTATAAACAGCAGCACGAACATGAGCAGATGGTCACAGATGAACGCAGCAACAAGAAACAGATCAGTATCAGTATGATGTGACATTTTGCAGTGTTTATTCTTATTATTTATTTATTCATGAGTCTGACAGCCTCAGGGTAGAAGCTGTTCCTCAGTCTAGTGGTTCTACATTTGATGCTCCTCAACCTCCGTCCCGAGGGGAGTGGTGCAAAGAGTGAGTGTGCTGGGTGAGTGAGGTCTTTCATGATGCTTGTCTAGCAAAGACGTTTTATTTATTTTAATTTGAGCCATAATTCTAAAATAATTTAGACTGTAATTCATATGTTGATGTTTTGCAGTTGCAAAATTACTCGAGTTAATTAAAGCAACCCATGTGCATGCACAAACATGGTCTTGCGTTATCTGTATAAGGCCTGCCCATTTGAAGCACAGCAAGTTCATTCCCTTCACCTCTGAGAGTGATAATCCTCAGCAAATTTATAACAGCTTTTGCAGCCTTTTTCACTTGAAAAGAACCATGTTTGATTGCTCAACTTCAAATTGTCATTAAAAGAAAAAGTCAACTTTTATTTTGAAGATTAAAATGTAGCACTATTTGCTGTGTGGATAGAACAATCATTTATAATTAATGCATACAACTTTACCTAATTCACATTGGAACTTTAGCTTTTCTCAATGCTCATTGCAAGTTCAACAAATCAGCCAAGAATTATCAAGTCTTTAAGCATCTAAAAATAGCAAAATTCTTGCTAAATACTTTAAACCAGTAAAAAGTTAATAAAAAGGTTATACGGTAGATAGAATGACTTAAAATAAATAAATAAAATATCAAAAAGGCTAAACATGGCAAACATTTGTAAAAAGAAGCTCAGTACTGTATTGAAAAGTACAGCTCTGAAGTACTAGCTAAATACAACGAATGGGCATATAAATGTTCAAATACAACTACAAGCTAAAATTGATTAGTGAGCCAAAAGTTGAATGTAGACCAAATGCAGTGCTGGGCAGCGCTAATCCAAAAATTAGTTCCACAATTTCTAAAACGCTTATTAATTTTTTTAGGTCCACAATTTCAAAAGCACAAATGTCTTATGAAAATTAGGGGAAGCTAATCTAATCCGCTATTTATATATTTATATATATATATATTTATATATAGCCGGCAGCGTTATCAATATTTGCACTACACTGCCAACTGAAAAGTAACAAAAATGATCCTAAAAGGATGAAATTACAAAAATCAAAGGATTTATTTAATACTTTACGTACATATATTCTATTCGGCCACGAAATTAACAAAAAATAGAATGATCTTTTAATCCCTAAAACCACTTTTAAATCTCAAATACACGGGTGTGTCGCCACCGCATTTATACATAAAAGTAACCCAAATACATAAAACTAACGACTCACCGTCGAATGGTCGACACAAAACACACAATAAAATCCTCCGGCCACGTTAATTTGGCTTGAAACAGCGGGGTTCTCTGCGGATTTATCCATTAGTAACCCAGCACAACCAACCAGCTAGACACAGAGTTAGCGTCCAGTTCACCTCTGACCCGGAAGATGTCAAGATTCTATAGGTAGTCAACAGATTTAATGAAAAGTAACTAAAATACATAAAACTAACGACTCACCGTCGAATGGTCGACACAAAACACACAATAAAATCCTCCGGCCGCGTTAATTTGGCTTGAAACAGCGGGGTTCTCTGCGGATTTATCCAAGTACCCAGCACAAACAGCTAGCCACAGAATTAGCCCCTGAGTTCACCTCTGACCCGGAAGATGTCAAGATGGAATAGTCCATTTTTAGTAGGGGGATAAAGAAATCAACCGTTTTTTTATTGCGTATTTAATGATCGTTTTCATCGTAACTATAATTATTTTTATGTTAAATGTACATTAACAAGCAGGATCAATGTTAGGGATGTAGGTGACTGGCCGGGGCGCGGCGGGGCCGGGGCCCCATGCTGATTGGGATCCCCAGGCAACGGCATCATTTACCTACATGGTAGATCCGAGTCTGTTCTCCGCTCTGCTCCCCCTCCAACCCTCCCTCCTCTCTGCTCTTTACGGTGGGGAAAAAGGTAAAACTAGCAGCAACAGAGCCAGAATAAGAGCCTCTAAATAAGTTTATTGGTTTTTACTGATAGATAATTAGTTATTAGCGGTACTGCATTTTAAATAAAAATAGCACAAATCCGCTTATGAATTATAAAAGTTAGTCAAACCACAAAAACGCTGACAAAAAGTTTAGGTCCACTGTAAGCGGATTAGCGCTTTAGCGCTCTCTAGCGTTCATAAGCCCACCACTGACCAAATGTGTTGAAGCAGATTTCAAAGAGAACAATGAGATGTAATTGAAGCAATGTACATTTATTTTTATGTTTAAAAAAAGTAAATAATGATAAATGTACTTTTCAATATGAAAATTACAAAAATCAGAAATATAACTCAACGCCTGAATGAGTTGAATGTTTTGATACGTGTACTGAGACACACACACACACACACACACACACACACACACACACACACACACACACACACACACACACACACACACACACACACACATATATACTATTTATACATATATACATATACAAAAGTGGTTAGATTGTGAAAAGAGGCAGAAAAGACATTTTAAAAAGGAATACTGAATCTGCATCCATTGGAAACACAAGCTACACTTTTTAAAAGGCATAACTATTTCCTTTAGCCTCAAACCCATCTCCACCACACCGTAATTGCCCAGGGCTAAAACCAATAGGGCTGCATTACATATTAATCTACAAGTTTTGCTTTACCAGTCATCCTGTAAAACATTCTATCTATTCTAGACTGGAACCAGGTATTTTTACTTGCAGTTATATAAAAATGTAAAAGTAAAATAAGTTTTGTTTGAGATGTTATTCAGACTTTATTCTGTTCTGTGATGGTCAAAGGCCTTTCAACAGCACTGAGAAGCTGGAGGAATTTCTTGCAGCTGAAACTTAGCTTCCTATATTTTGAAAAGTTCAGAAAGGTGAGTCATAAGACACGCAGAAACCAGTTAGGTTTTAACAAAACTGTCCTTTAGAGAAAAGTTAAAGTGATGCTTCTGATGATGCCCCCCTCCCCCACCACACACACACACACACACACACGCACGCACGCACGCACGCGCGCACACACACACACACACACACATTAAAGACACTAGAATAAAAAAAAAGTACCTTCATGGTGAAATGAGACTTCCCCTCTCTGTTCTAATGTTTATACAGTATTTATGCAGATTAAAGCTTTTCATTTTTGGGTGGATAGGTGGGTGGGGGTAGTGGGTCGGGGTGGGGGGTCGGGGTGTTACTTTAAATCCATACATGGTTTTGTGTTTAATCCTTTTATCACTCAAAACTGCCTTGAAACAATTCTATACATTATTCTTATTTCAATAAAAAAATGACAATTTTTTGCTCAACTACAAAAAAAGAAAATCTAAAACACATTTGAAATTTGTAAGGATTTCTATTTTTATTCTTTCTTACAACATAGACAAAAGGAAAGAAAAAAAAACCTTGTGTCCACAGAGAGCATAAAATATTAGGACAAGTTACAGACAAATATGTAAAAGTGCACAAGTTACTACTTCTCAACTCAGTGAAGTTACTTTTCTCTGACCAGCATTTTTTAAGGTATAGTAATCCAAGAATTTCTTATATCAGAACACCAAAGGCAAACATGTGCAGTAATATTGTTACCTGTCTGTGTACGTGTGCACAGCATGTTATCTCCAAATCACTAACAATTCATGCAAGATTGCACATAATGTTATTGTGAAGGTTTTACCGCAAACAGCTACGCACACTCTGGTATGAAAGATGGTGGGCAAAATAGATTTGTTCAAGGAATGCTGGCCTGTAAATTTATGAAACGTTTAAAAATATACACATAAACCAGTGAAAATGAACAGAACATCTGGGGAAAAAAATCTTATATTGGCAATAGGCTGCTTTTTTATGCTAAAATAACACATAGCAGGTTCTTAGTGAAGAAATGTCCATACCTACTCAAACAAAATGTATTATTCACACACAATCAACCAAACCCAGCACAAACAAGACAAATGTGTGTTATATGACAGCTAATTATGACTAATCCTGGACTGAAAATAGGATTCAATTATTTTGCAATAATGTGATGTAAAACAGGCAGGATACTTTCCTACCAAATGACTACATAATGCTTTTGAGTGAATAATTTACAATCAGTAAAACATTATAACAATACACAAAAAAAAAAAAACAATAACAAGGATACACGTGTCAGTGTGTCAGAGTGACCAAATAAAACTGATTTGCACTTGCAGGTTGAAGGTCTATTTGAATTAATTTGTCCTTTGGGCTATTTCATGACTATTTCCTGTTAGACCCAGAGAATGAAAAACGTTCTCGGTAATTTTTTAAGACAACCTGTCAGAAAATGATTACCGTTTAAAGATGGCAGAAAAAAAATACATCCTTACTAAGATCATTGTTTGTCTTTAAAAAAAAATTTTTTAGCATAAGGTCAGAAGTGTGTGGTAGATTTTACACATTTCTTTGTTTAGGTTATTTTTGGCAGAAATACTTATAGATAGGTTTCTAAAGGAGATTTTTTTTCAGTTACCCTATATTTTTGCTAAAAAAATTTAAACTGGTGTGATATTTGACAGCTACAGCTTAAATCAAATCCATCCATCCATCCGTAGCCTAAATGAGGTGAATGGAGGAAGAAGGGTGACACTTGCTATTCTCTCACTACACCTATTTGCACTCGTTAAAGCGGGGCATCAGCTGGTCAGTTTATTGACCAGCAACAACTTCACTAATACAGTCATCCTTTAATCAGTACGAAATCACTGAAGTAGAATTATTTAATTACAGAGATTTCTATACCATAACAAATTAATATTCATCCAAAAAGGAGTATAAAGTTGCAGCGGTCTTCACAGACATCTTTAACATCTCGCTGAGTCAGGCCATCGTCCCCACCTGTTTCAAAGCCACAACCATCATACCTGTCCCAAAGAAGGCAACGCCCTCCTGCCTCAATGACTATCGTCCGGTAGCACTCACCCCCATCCTGATGAAGTGCTTCGAACGGCTAGTCATGAAAAACATCAAATCTGTCCTCCCTGCCTCCCTGGATCCCTTCCAATTTGCATATCGGTCTAATCGCTCAACCGACGATGCCATCTCCTCTGCCCTCCACACAGCTCTCACACATCTGGACACGAAAGACTCTTATGTTAGAATGCTGTTCATTGACTTCAGCTCGGCATTCAACACCATCATCCCCCAACAGCTCATCCTTAAACTGGACAGTCTGGGGCTGAACACCTCAATGTGTAACTGGCTGCTAGACTTCCTGACCGGGAGACCACAGGCAGTACGGGTCGGGAATAACACATCCAGCACCATCACATTGAATACAGGAGCCCCACAAGGATGTGTGCTGAGCCCCCTTCTATTCACCCTGCTAACACACGACTGCACACCATCGTACAGCTCCAACCACTTCATCAAGTTTGCGGACGACACAACAGTGGTGGGTCTCATCAGCAACAACGATGAGACGGACTACAGGGATGAGGTGAGCCGCCTGGCCTTGTGGTGCGGACACAACAATCTCACTCTCAACGTGGAGAAGACAAAAGAGATTGTTGTGGACTTCAGGAAGAGGGATGCCCAACATGCCCCTCTGACCATCAACAACACCACAGTGGAGAGAGTGGACAGCACCAAGTTCCTGGGAGTGCACGTCTCAGAGGACCTGTCCTGGAGCAGGAACACTGCATCACTGGCCAAGAAGGCTCACCAGCGCCTCTACTTTCTCCGCAAGCTGAATAGAGCTGGAGCTCCAACCCCCATCATGTGCACCTTCTACAGGGGCGCCATAGAAAGTGTCCTGACCAGCTGCATCACGGTGTGGTATGGTGCATGTACTGCATCCTGCCGAAAGAGCCTCCAGCGTATAGTGAGAGCAGCTGAGAAGATTGTCGGCACCTCCTTGCCCTCACTACAGGACTTACACAGCAACCGCCTCACTCGGAAAGCCCTCTGCATGGCAGGTGATCCCACACACCCACTACACAGCTGCTTCAGCCTGTTGCCATCGGGGAGGAGACTGAGGAGTCTCCAGGCTCGAACCAGCAGACTGAGAGACAGCTCTGTTCATCAGGCAGTCAGGATGCTTAACACTCTGCCAGCTCTGCCCTCCCTCCCACTTGTACTGCCTTAATCACAAAAAACTTTCACACATTACCTCACAACACAAAGTTTTTTAACACTGGACTCTGTGTCATCAATACGGGTCATTCACTCAACTCACGGTCATGTGCTCATTCAGTTTGCACTACTTCTCATATTTGCACTAATGTTTGTATTACATTACTGCCTATAGTCATACTACTGTTTACATTTACTGTTGACATTTATTACTACTGTTTACATTTATTACTACTGTTTACATCTAGACTTTTTATATCTACACTACTGCTGATATACAGTATATATTCTTTTTACTAGCCTTATTGCATAATGCCACTTTGTTTCTATACCAATATCAACTACCTCATACATATACTGTGTACATTAACCCCATATGCTGCTTTGTCACTCTTTACAAATGTCAAATGCCAGAACCTTCATTTATTTTATAGATATACTTTTTATACTTTATACTTCGGGACAGTATTACACTCTATTTCATTTTTGCTGTTGGTGAAACTTTTTATACTTTTATACTACTATGGAAAACTACTATGAAAAAACTCAGGACAGTATTACACTCTATTTCATTTTATGATTATGTTTATTAAATGTTGGTGTTTTGGTGTTGGTGAAACTTTTTATACTTTTTTACTACTATGAAAAACTACTATGCAAAAAACTCAGGACAGTACTAAACTTTTATTATTTCATTTTATGCTTGTTTATTAATTGTTTAGTGTTTAAATGGTTACTGTTGCACCGAGGGACTGAGAGAGAAATGCAATTTCAATCCTGTGTATGTCCTGTACATATTGCAGTTCTGACAATAAAGTTGACTTTGACTTTGATTTGAAGTTTGATTTGAAGTAGTTTACACTACTTTTATCTACATTACTGCAGATACATATACAGCATTCTCTGACTAGCCTTATCTAAGGATGCCAAATGTGCCTTATGTGCCTTACTTCATATGCCACTTTGCCTCTATACCAACATCAACTACCTCATACATATACTGTGTACATCAACTTATATGCTGCTGTGCCACTCTTTGCAAATGTCAACGCTAGAAACTTCAGTTTATTTTATAGATTTACGTTTTTATACTTTTCATACTACTATGCAAAAACTCAGGACAGTATTACACTTTTATTATTTCATTTTATGCTTATGTTCATTGGGTGTTTGGTGTTTTAGGGGTGTTTGGTGTTTCAGTGTTGGTGTAAATTTTCATACTTTTATACTATTATGAAAAAACTCAGGACAGTGTTACACTTTTTTTACTATTTTATGCTTATGTTTATTAAATGTTTTAGTGTTTAGTGTTTAGATGGTTACTGTTGCACCGAGGGACTGAGAGAAACGCAATTTCGGTCCTGTGTATGTCCTGTACATATTGCAGTTCTGACAATAAAGTTGACTTTGACTTTTGACTTTTTTTTTTTTTGAAGTTTTATACAAAAATAATTAATCAATATTTGAAGTTTTATTACAAAAAAAATCTAACTAAATAAAATCAAAACATTACAAATGGTAATAGATGATAATTTGTAGATATAAAAACAATAATAACAACAACAACAACAACAACAACAACAACAACAACAACAACAACAACAACAACAACAACAACAATAATAATAATAATAATAATAATAATAATAATAATAATAATAATAATAATGTTGTTGAGATTGTTCATTATTGTTTTGGTAATTACTTTGCTACTTTTCACACATTTTTCTACAAATTGTTATCCTTCTTCATTTATGTTGATTTATTTTATTATTGTCGCTTAATTATTTTTAAATAAAACTTCAAAGAATAGTTTGGTCACCTTTTTGGATGGAAAGTCATTTGTTATGGTATAGAACAATTAACGTATTCTACTTCAGTGATTGAGTTCTGATTATCAACGCGTGAATATATTAATTAAGTTGTTGTAGGTCAGGGCAGCACGGTGGATCAGTTGGTAGAGCTGCCGCCTCTCAGCGAGCATGTCGTCGCCCCAGTTCAAATCAAGGCTGGGGGCCTTTAAGGGTGGAGTTTGCATGTTCTCTCCATGCATGTGTGGGTTTTGTCTGGGTACTCCAGTTTCCTCCCATAGATCAAAAACATACATGTTAGACTGATAGGTAACTCTACATTAGCTATGTTTACATGGACATAAGTAATCAGATCAAACGGCCGATCGGATCAAAAGTGCGTCATGTAAACACCCCGGTCGGGTTATTTTTTGTGTATTCGGCGTGATCCGACCTAATTTGCGATCCGTTCGAAACGGGTGGTTTACGCCGATCCGTAGCCCGATGTGTGCGCATGTAAACACATGATCTGTTCCTTTTACCGGACTGTGGGAAACTGTCCTGACTGCGCATGTGCGCTGCGCGCACCCCCATCCCTCCCTCCCTCTCCCCCCTCGTGTTTACTTCTCCGCCTGGGCTGGCTAGTGGGTAGATGCTAACGCATGGTGGGGAAGTAAAACTGGTCGGTGAGCGATGCAACATTTGTAATGGAAACGTTAAAATAGCTCAAAACTATCGAACGCCTTGACCGAACGTGTAGTTATTCAAACAAGTACATGAAAAGCTGGAAGAAGCTGGAGATCGCTGGAAGAGCTTAAAGCTAAGTGCTACAAAGCTAAAAACAAAAACGGGACAAGTGGCTACGACCCCACCACTTTTTTATTTTACGTGTTGATGAACTGATGAGAGATCTGCCACTTCCAACACAGCAGGCAGCGGTGTGGATCTAGGTGATGAGGAGGAATCTGAGGAGAGGAAGCTAACCAGGAGCAAAGCATCCTTTCTGGTAAGTTAGACTCTTCAAAACACATTAACCCTCTGTACTGTATTACTTGAGTAATTAGAAACAACAAATATGTAAAAATGTAATTATAATAAGAAATAAGAGTAGCTGTAGGGCTAGCATAGAACTACAGTATACTGTATTGTACATTAAAACTCCAACTAACCAGATAATTAACCTAACACATTTCAACATATCAGGGGTCCAGTTAAACTTTATTTTGTTTGTTTTTCAGATGATGAGTCCAGCTTTGAAGAGGCAGCTGGCAGCAGCACACAACAGACAGTGGCAGGTGATGGTGGCAGAGGTGGCAGGTGATGGTGGCAGGTGATGGTGGCAGGTGGCAGAAGATGCAAGAGTCCCACGTCTTAGGAATCCCAAGAAGTTCACACATGTGCTTTAGAACAACTCAAAACTGATTTGAAAATGTTTCAATTCTCCACAACCATGTTTCTTTGTCCCCTGACAGATCTGTAAATGTATTTTTTACACAGACATTAGGATTGATAGTTTATGGTACAATTAAGATGTCCTAACTTAATACAGTCAGGTGGTTTAATAAGGACTCTGAGTTTCTGCATGACTCACAGGATAAAAACACATTTGCTGTTCTATCAGGATACAGAAACATACATTTTGGAAGTAAAATCGATTATTTTGTCACCAATTTTGTTGTCCTAAATCACATGCATACATCGAAATTGTGAAAGTATGTGATGAGTTGTTAAAGAAGTTACTGAATTACAGGTTACTGTAGTTTTTAAATGACCAAAGAAATTTTTTGTTGTTATCATTACAAGATGTGATCTGTGCACATCGTCTGTTTTGTACAAACGTTTTGAACGTTTAATTTTTATGTTTTTCTGATATACCTCAAATTGCACTAAGAATGAAACATGTTTCAAACAAGCAATTTCAACTGTTTACAAGAATGTGTTAAAATGTTTGGTCCATTAAAGAGCTCAGATGTTCACTAGTATTACTTGCAGTTGTTTATTGTGATAATAATTTTATACAAATGTTAACTGCATGTGAACACAAATACATAAGTACAGTATCTTTTTAGAAGAACTCTCCACTGTGACTTCAGAAACCCGGTCATCTCTACCTCCACCTGACAGCGCCAAGGTAAACATTAAATGACTTGTTGAGGAGTCAGACGAGGAGAGTTTGGGTATCCTTTGACGAGCCAGTCCAACAGTGGTATGCACGATCACCAACAATGAAGAGACGGACGTCCTTTGCTTCAGTGACTGCAAAAAAGGACATGCCAATATTTAGTGTTCAACTTTTTATTGACTGCAAAAAAGGACATGCCAATATTTAGTGTTCAACTTTTTATTTGTTTAAAGTTATGGTTCAAACTAATTTTATTTGAAAGAAAACTTTACAGCTAAGTATGTCTTCTGATATACTTAGCTGTAATAGTTGTAAAATTAAATACAATATAGTAAATGTTAGCCTTACATTTTGGCAACATTTAACTATTTGTTTAAAGACATGGTTCAAACATTTTATTTTAAATAAAACTTTACAGCTAAGCATCTCTACTTTGAGATACTGTACTTAGCTGTAATCGTTGTAGTAATACTAAATACAATATAGTAAATACAGTATTAGCCTTACTTTTGTCAACAGATGAGCCCTTTGATAGAGGTCTGAGTGGCGCAGGACATTGGCATCATGGCAGGGCACTGCCTGGCATCGTGACACTGATGCTCCAGAAACAGGAAAACAGAGGAAGAATAGTAATTAATAACAAATACAGACAGTATCACGCAGACAGGTAGAAAAGGAAAGGACAAAAAGTTTATTAGCATACAGCGTTTTTATTATCTTACCAACAGTTGTTGTCCACGACAGCTTGGAGGACAGAGGACGTCCAGCGCTCTCATCCTGTGAATAAAAAAACTAAAAGCACGCGCTGCTTCACCTGTAGTTCATTCAGGGAGTGCAGTAAAAACTCAGTCGCCGTCATTACAATCTGGTGCGGGTCCATTTTGGACGCGTATGTTTACTTTCGTCCCGGAAGTAACTTCTTCTTCTGTGGTTTTTACGAAAGTAACTTCCTCTTCGTTTTTTTTTTTTTAAGGGGAGTGTACCACTCTGCGCATGTCAGAACTTCTGATCAGAATAAAAGCCTGCTGCATGTAAACACTCGTCATGAACGGATTGTGCCCATGTAAACGGTACTATCTATTTATGCAATCAGAGCACATTTCAATCCGGTCACAGAATTTTGCCCATGTAAACATAGCTAGTGTCTCTAGGTGTGAGTGAGAGAGTGAATTGTTGTTTGTCTCATTTGTCTCCATGTGTCCCTGTGATGGACTGGAGACCTGTCCAGGTGTCCCCACCTCTTGCAGAGTGACTGCTGGATATGGGCACCAGTGATCCCCATGGCCTGATAAGGGTTAAAGTAGGTAAACATAATGGATGGATGGATACTTTCATGTCTTTGGCAAGCTGTGTCACCATTTCATACACAAATGAGACCTTTACTTGGAGTGAGTTCCTTTTTATACTACACTGATGAGAACACAAACAAAGCAGAAATTAGTGGTAACAATACTCTTTTCAATAAATTCCCTTTTCTCATCCAGACAAATTATGTTTAGTGGCACTCTGGTCATTTCATAATAAAACATGACTTGTATTTTATTTAGTTTTGATTGAAACAACAACAAAAACATTTTAACAATTTAGAAAAATGCAAATCAGGCAAATTTGAAAACAGTGAGCTCTTTCAATATTTCAGTGAAAATGTGCTTTTGGAAATATGAGTAAAATATTCAAAAAGGGGGAGTGGTGGTGTAGAGGTTAGAGAAGGTGGGCCTGTGATCGGAAGATTGCTAGTTCACCTCACGGTAACAACATCAAAATATAGGTGGGGTAGTGAAGCACCCATACTTGCCTCCACCCTCATTTGCCCCACTCTGGGCCCTTGAGCAAGGCCCTTAACCCCCCACCCTAGATAGCAGCTTTCTGCTCCACACAGAGGGCTGTGGTAGCTCAGTGCTCTGTGGTTGTGTCAGGAAGGGCATCCAGCGTAAACACAATTGCCAAGTCTTCCTGCGACAGTTCGCTGTGGCAACCCCTAAAAGAAGGGAGCAGCCGAGAAAAAAAAGAAGTATAAGAATAGATAACAAACAACTGCAAACAAACACCCAGAAAAATGTCTAAACCCAACTTGAATATTCAAAATATGTTTAGCATATTCTTATCGAGTTATATTTGTAGAACAAAAGAACAAGGTTGTATTTTAGAACAGTCTTGTGTGATGGCCATGCTAAATGTTAACGTTTCTGCGCAGAGTAGTGCTTTTATAACACACTGTGAAAAATAAATAGTATTTTAAAATAGCATAAATACATACATACA
>JBBPBX010013687.1:29188-51992 GCA_038048925.1 Garcialebias charrua
ATATATATAATCTCAGAACCAGCCAACCAATATGACTAGATAAAAGTATTGCCTGCCGCCAAAAAACAATATCCCACGAACCACTGAGATGATTTTGATGAAAATATCAAATGCATTACAGTATTGGATGTAACTCAAAAGTAGATTAAGTTAGTCTACCAACGAGGAAATAACTATTAAATATCTTTAGCTAACTAAAATGGCTGTATATCAGCTACTACTTCAGATTATGTGCTAAAAAAATGGCGTGCTTTTAGCTGAGTCTTTCACAACATAAACTTAAAGCTCTAATTCAATGTGAAACATCTGTTTTTTCAAACTTTGCCAATACTCACTAGTCAACTGTGTCCGTCCATTAGCAGAATATCATATGAACCTTTGTACAGATTTTAGTGAAGCTCACAAAGTAATTTACAACTGATAAGTTTCTGGAGTCTATATTTGAAGATGGCTACAAAGCTGTAACTGTAACAGTTCAACCATGTATTATTTGTGAATCTTTCTACACAGGTGGCTGCAGATGTAACCTGGTATGTACCAAGTATGTGTCAGGTATGTACCAGATTTGTACTCAATATGTTAAGTTAGGTAGCTGAGGTGTACCCTGTAAGAACAGGATAACAAGTCATTTCATAATACAGACCAGTTCCCTTTCAGTCATGTCTCTTGGTGCAACATTTGCTATGGGAATTGCACCCCCGTGCTATTACTTGAAGGAATACATTCACGCCTTTACGGCAAGGGCGTCAGCGTTGCGCCAGAGGCCCCGCCCTCTGGGTATTTAAGCCGCTGACGCCCATCCTTCTTTCTCTTATTGCCCTTCACCTCGCTTAAACCTGAACAACCTCTCTTCATGGGACTTCTCTGTTGCTTCATCGCTCAACTAGAGGTGAGCTTGCTCCCTACACAGAGCGTACAGAGAATTATTCCTGCGTACTGCTGGGCTAGCAAAAGCTAGACCGGCACATTTTATCTTAACCCCAAAGTTTTTTCTTCTCCTCTCTCCGCAGACTGCTTCGCTCGACGGTGCTAACTGCATCACACCGCTACCCCTGCTAATTCATAGCGGGCTAGCCAGCGAAAGCGACACGATGGAGGAGACGCCTCAAAATAAAATAAAAAGGATTCTGGAAGGACTCGCCCACCTTATCTCGGACATGCCTCCGGAGAAAGGAAAGCGAAAGGCAAGACTTCCAAGGAAAACCAGTAGGACAGCGAGCCCAACCTCGCGCGCCTGTCCTAGTGGATGCGGTTTCTCCCTCACAGCGACGGACACCCATGAGGCCTGTCCCGTCTGCTTGGGGATGTTACACGCAAAAATGGCGCTGGATACGTCTGATTCTTGCCCACACTGCAGCCAGATGCTGGAGGCGGTGAGGAGGCACCGGGCAGATTTTGTCGCCAAGGCCATGGGCGCCACGGTAGTATCACCGGACGCGGACACCACCGAGCCCCTCACTCCCACGCCGGAGCTCGAGAACAGGGGGCTCTGGATGATAGCACATGAGTCGCATGGGGCGACAGCCCTGATGTGCTGGCTCCCATGGTGGACTTAACAGTCAAATTCGACACTAGAGGCATGATGAACGAAGACAAGATCTCGATTTCAGCCTTGGGCGAATTTTCCGCAGAGGACGCAGACTTCGAATACGAGGAACAAGGAGAAGACCTCTCCCGCACCCCAGTACCTGTGCTCCCGGAAACTGACTTTTCCATCCCTGCTCTGTTCGACCTGTGTCACAGAGCAATGGATGCGCTAGAGATCCCATGGCCAGAACCTCCGCCTTGTCAACAGGTCACAAGGTTGGCAGGAAACTATTTTTACTCAAAGCAGCAGGCCACCATGAGGCAAAGGATGCCCGTGTTCCCGGACTTCCTCACAGAGCTGACTCACACCTGTGCTCAGCCCCGAGCTCCCATGCTGTTACCACTCTCGCAGTTTCTCGACGTGGACGGGATGGATGAGGTGGGAATAGCTAACGTGCCTCAAATTGAGGACACGCTGGCGTCTCACCTGGCTCCCAAGTCATCCGGGACAAAACCAACTCTCCCCAGCAAAGCCTGTCAAGCTTCAGCTTCTCTGCTCGAAAAATGCTACAGAGCTCAGGGACTTGTGGCGCGTGCGATGAACGCGTCCGCGTTGATGCAGGCTTACCTCGCTGAAACACTGAAACAGCTCCAGGTAACAACAGACAAGCAAGCTGCCGCTGACTTGCTGGATGAAGCTTGTAGGGCAACAGACTTTGTGTTCCGCATGATGGGGATATTTGCTGTTGCTCAAGGCAGAGGCATGGCGGATCATCGCGATACGCCATCTGTGGATGACTTTAACTGATCTCCCTGAGGGACAAAAGGTGCCTTTTCTCCACCACTCGATAGAACCGACGGGATTGTTTGGGAAAGCTCCGGATCGAATTCAGACCAAGCTGGACCATAGGCGCAAACAGGCTGAAGCTCTCTGGGTGGGCATTCCCAGGAGAAAATTTGCCCCCCCCTCCCCTCGAGGGAGTCTGCAAAGGGCATACCTGCGCAGCCTCAACACCGCTTAGCAACACGGGCTCCGCCGCAAAAGCGACCAGCGTACGAGGAGGAGCACCGACAATATCAACCGCTGGGCCCACCTCAAACCGAACATGCTTGGAGCAAAAACAGGTTTGTCCCTCGCCAGGTGGTCAGACACAGGGCCTCCTCGGCGAACCGGGACACCAGACAAAAGCGTGCCTGATAAACCAGGTCCACGTCTTGATTTTACACGATCACCCGCCCACGCGGTACCGGGAATGATCCTTTCATGTCCAAACTTTATTTGTAGCACGGTACAAAAAGTTGGTAACTCTGTTGCATGTACAAATCATGTTTTTCCTGTTGTGAGTGACATAAAATCAAACATGTCGTTACACTTAAGCACGAATAAAGCTAAAAAAACAGCCCTTCTCTGTTTTATTGCCTCTAAAAAAAAACAAAAAACAACAAACACAATAAATTCAGCAGAACGGGTCCCTCTGGCCTGTCAGCCTACATAAAGGGAGGGGGCCACATCCCCTCCCCCCTCCCTCATGGCTCATGGGGTGTTAGCATAATCGATAAGCCCCAGCAGGGTGCCTCTGTTCCGTGTGTAGCGGACAAGCACAAAGGCGTCTACAAGCAGGCTCCACACCCCTCACGGAGACAGGTGAGGGGGGTCACATGCTCCAGTCCCCGCTCCGTTGTGAACCACGGGGAGGACAATACACAAACCAAGCAAACACGTGACATGTCCGTGCCCCAGGGAGGCACGCCGACAGCATCTGACGAGCCACTTTCCTGGACACCCATTCAACAACTCCCAGTAAGGGTTTGGGGGCTATGCAGAAGCCCATAAGCGACCACAGGCTTCACACGTTTTCAAAGACGTTTGTGATCAAACAGCTGTATGTGTAAACAAACCAGGGCTGAATCAGATTCCTCTTCCTTTTAATCAAAGGGAACTGAGCTCTCTGTCACCAACCAAAGTCTGCCAAGCACAAAGAGCCATCTCCACATTCTCACGCTGCTGCTGTCCCCTTATCTTTGATGGGCGACACGCAATGTTCAGGCAGTTATCCTGTAGCACGTGACCATACTCACTGTGCTGATTCAGCTCTGCTCTTAAACAATATCCCCCCACCGGGTGAAACACAGACGCCCGGCAGTTTGTCTGACTCCAACGCTCTGTTGAGGCTGGAGACCAGTAAACCAGACCCATCCAGGAAACGGACTGGGGTCAGGAGATCTGCTCGTTTACAAAACTTGCAGCTCCTCAGTCCCATGACCCCAAACAAAAAGAGGAAAAAGAGACATTCTGTTCCACTTTTGTCTAATAATGACAAAAGAGTGCCTCTACCCTCGAACACTCTTGATCAGAGTAGTATGGCGGCACATCTGCAAAAAGGCCCACTCCCTAACATTGTTGACCCTCAGGGGATCACAGAATCCAGGGCCCTTGGAGGAGAACTGGTTCCACCAACTGCCCTTCTTCAGGGACACACTACATCACCAGAAGGAGCAGTCTCGCCTTTTAGGCTAGGAGCTGTAAAAAATGTCAGCTTGGTGGCGGAAAGGAACAAACTGGTGGCATCAAGCCTGCCGGAAAATGTGGTAAAACCATTCAACATGCTTGAGCTGTTTCAACACAGTCTCTTTACGTACAAAATGTCATATTTTTGAAGCTTGGTGCACAGAAAGAAATATTATTTCTTATTCATGTGACCTGGCTGAGCTCTTGACTTTTCTTCAGGACTTACTGGAAAAAGGTTGTTCTTTCTCAACAACTGACCTTTCGCAGAAGCCCCGCCCCCTTAGTTACTGTTGCTACGGCCGTCAAGCTTTCTGTAGCCGGTGAGTGTTAGCGCGGAGTTACATCAGCTTCGTGACTGCGAGCTGCTCCGGAAGCCAGCCCCGACCTTCCCTTCATCGCGCCCGCCGTGGAAGTACCACAAGCGGCGTGACGCTTCACCGCGCCCGCCATGGAAACGCCACAAGCGGCGTGACAGAAAACAGAAGCGGGGTAAACGCGGAGGTATCAGAGCTAGGCTAGCAGCTAGCCCACACAGGCCGGCTATCCCATCCATGGTTCTGGCTAACGTGCGCTCCTTGGACAACAAATTGGATTATATACGCCTGCTACGAACGACACAAAAGACTGTGAGAGACTGCTGTGTGTTTGTATTCACGGAAACGTGGCTCAACAACAACGTTCTGGACCATGCTGTCCAGCTGGAGCAGCTAACATGCTACAGAGCGGACCGAACCCCCGAGGGAGGTAAGACAAGGGGAGGGGGGCTCTGTGCTAAATGACAGATATAAAAAAAAACGATTCAAGATGCTTGTTAAAAGAGAAAATGTTAATTAGCTAGTCAAGTTTATGTAGTGAAACTGACTAAACATGATATCGTATAGGGTTCACAGCATCGAGACCCGACAGTGAACTAATGTAAACATTCGCTAAAGTTAGCTAATGCTAATGAGCTTACTAAACGTAAGAGGGTAATCTTCTAAAAATTATATCCAAAATAATACACAACAATGAATATTAATAATAACCTTTCTTGAAATTATAATTATTACTTCTAGAGCAGGACAGTCACAATGAATGTTTGTCTTACCTTTGAGCATACATACGAATGCTTGTTTATCTTCGAGACATTAAGCTGGGAGTGAGGCCTTCCACACTGTTTTATCCATTGTTGACACCGTTCCAGTTGTGTTTTCGGCTTTGGGAAGGGAAAAAACAAGACTCCACCAGACAAACTCTTGGGATACCTGCTGTCTGATTTACACAATCCATAGGCGCATCGCTTCACCATCTTGTAGAATGTCGGACCTAGCTTACATAGCCGGAGATGCTAGTGACGTGTGATTGGACAATGGCCGGTTGGGGGCGGGGTTTTGCGAAAGGTCAATTAAGGTGTTCCTATCAGCAATTTCAGCCTGTCACAAAGGCTGGGGAAACAGGACGCCTGGCGTGCATCCAATCATAATAAGATTTATGAAGGGTGTACTAAGGTTGAGACCCCCCAGCAGGGTCATGACCCCTGGTTGGGATCTTAGTCTGGTTTTGAGGGCTCTCTGTGATCCCCCATTCGAGCCACTGAGCGAGATTAAGATAGACTTATTATCTTATAAGACTACTCTACTCCTGGCACTTTGCTCGGCGAAATGCGTGTCAATCTCCATGCCTTGTCTGTACATCCAATGTGTACCAGATTCGCCGCTGATGGGTCAAAGGTTACCTTGAGGCCTAATCCCGCATAAATTCCCCAAGGTCTTGACTTTAAACCCTAGAAGTCTGGACTTTGATCTCTCCTCTTTTCCACCTGCTCCTGTCCTCACTCAGGAACAGGAAAGGTTGAAGGCTCTTTGCCCTTTGAGGGCTTTAAGCACTTACATGCAGAGAACAGCCGAATGGAGAAAAACAAATCAACTGTTTGTGTGCTTTGCAGCACCTGCTACCGGAAAGGCCCTCTCAAAGCAGCGCCTCTCACACTGGGTGACTGAAGCCATAAAAAGGGCGTACAGTAGCAAAGGTCAACAGGTGCCCTCTGGAGTGCACGCTCACTCTACTCGAGGCTTGGCCACTTCGTGGTCACTGTTCAAGGGTGTACCAGTTGCAGACATTTGTGCTACGGCGAACTGGAGCTCAATAAACACTTTTGCAAAGCATTACAGTTTGGATGTTACTGCGTGTGATGTCACTCAGGCTGTCCTTTCTAACACACAGTAGAAAGTAGCCTTGAGATGCCTGCTGATCAAGGGCAGACGTTCACACTAGCATGCATTTTACTGAGCATTTCAAGGGCGTGAATGAATTACGTTCCCATAGCATATGTTGCACCGAGAGACATGACTGAAAGGGAACTGAAAGTTATGCACCATAACTCATGTTCCCTGAAGGAAGGGAACGAGGTGCAACATATCTGGCCCTTTCAATGCTGAAAGCTCGGTGAAGTGCATTTTGGAGAAAGATGGATGGGCGTCAGCGGCTTAAATACCCAGAGGGCGGGGCCTCTGGCGCAACGCTGACGCCCTTGCCGTAAAGGCGTGAATGTATTCCTTCAGGTAATAGCGCGGGGGTGCAATTCCCATAGCATATGTTGCACCTCGTTCCCTTCCTTCAGGGAACATGAGTTATGGTGCATAACTTTCAGTTTCTTTAGCACTTGATACTTTGCACTTTGGTATCAGCTTCTGTTTTAAATGCGCTTTATAAATAAATCTGACTTGACTTTAGGTAAAAATATTCAGCTTTTCAGCACCTCACCTCTGGAACCCTGTCTCTCTGGACATCAAAAATCTCTCACTCTCTTTTTTTTTTTCAAATACCCCATCAACACTCTTCTTTAAACAGGTATATTCAGTCTAAACTCATCACATTACGTGCATTTTAGTTGTTATGTGCAGTACAATAATCATAGCCTAATGCTATTTTTTCATTGGTTTATTTTGTTTTTAATTGCACTTTATATTATGTATTTTATTGTACAGTGTCACTGAGTGCCATGGAAGGTGCCTTCAAATAAACTGTATTATTAATTCTAATCATTAGTTTTATATTGGGGAATATACACACACACAAAAAAAAGAAGTTTTCTCATTCAAAGTAAATACAAAGTGTACTTTCTATCAATCTCAGCCTTGTCTAAACTAATCCACATCCACAGAGTGACTTGATTTTTCTTGTTTAACAGTTGCTCTCTTTATCTTTACTTACTTTTGTATCACCTTGTGTATTTTTAAGCCTTTGCGTTATTTGAAGTTACTACTTTGTAGATGCTGATAAGCTTCCAGCCAGGCACCACTGGCTGAGTTTTATTTGTTTTTCCTTCTTCCAGTTTACTCTCATCTCTCTTCACCTGGGATTCATTTGTTTTTCTGCAGAAGGCG
The DNA here is from genome assembly GCA_038048925.1 of Garcialebias charrua. NCBI lineage: Eukaryota > Metazoa > Chordata > Actinopteri > Cyprinodontiformes > Rivulidae > Garcialebias > Garcialebias charrua. Next base: position 36,590 of record JBBPBX010013687.1, read on the forward strand.
CTAAAAGCAGGAGGAAGGCTTCTTCACAGGTGGCTGCAGAGGTAATAGAAGGTAGGGATTAGTTTTCACACCTTGTGCTTTTTGTTCATTCACATGTAGAAAGTTTATGTCTCTGACTGTGTGTGATAAGAAAATATGAAAGATCTGAATCAGTGTAGATTTTATCGCTGCCTCCAAATCTGGGCAAACATACATACGGCACACTTGAAAAGTATGAAGTTCTGCTTATTCTTAAGTTCTGGAGAATAAAACCAGGACAAAGATGTATGTGTTTTCCAAATAATATTTGAGATTCCAGCAAGTTCAGAGCATTTTAAAATTCTACTACAGGTATGAAATTATTTCCATAAATGTGCTTTCTTTACTAAAATTGAAAAGGCTTATTTTTTTTTAACTTTCTCTTTGTATTTCAGTGCATAAATGTTTAGTTTTCTCAGTTGGAGTCTAACAAAAATGCCTCAACCACAAGCATCAATGCTGTATCTGTCCAAAAATGATTTCCTTCAAACCCCAGGAGAAACACATGAGAATCATCTCGAGCCATGATGCAAAGTCAAATGGTTGAAAGACTGGGAAGTAAATGTCAGAGGATGGGAAAGGGGTTGGTGTAGATGACAGAACTACAGGGAGGGTAAATGAAGCAAGAGAAGAGCAATACAGTGTGTGACAGGCTGAATGATCAGACTATTGGAGGAACTGAGAACCGAAACCAAGTGACAAGTGGGAGAAATAATGGGAGTGTACGAGTAGCTGTGGACTGAAATTGAGAAACTATGTTGTAATGGAATGAAGGAAAATAAATAAGGAAAAATGTAGAAAATGTATATATGTTGACTTGATAAAATGGGCATGTGTAAGTAGAAGAACCATCCATACATCCATTGTCTTTACCTGCTTCTTCCTATTCCAGCCACGCGGGTCACTGGTGCCCATATCCAGCTATCACTGTGCGAGAGGTGGAGGGAAACCCGGACAGGTCTCCAGTCCATCACAGGGACACACTGAGACAATCAAGACCAACAACCATTCACGCTCACCTACAATTATGAGATACCAATCAGCCTAACATGCAAATATTTAGGATTTTCTACAATGTAAATTCAACTTTGCAATCAAATCTTTTTTCCTTTGCATTTTGTTTTGCACACAAATACACATATTCTATATGAGTAATACAATTATTTATAATATTTCTACCTACTTATTATGTCAGAATTCAGGGTTTCAGATTCAGAATAAAGCCAGACAACACAAGTTTAAAAAAATAATGATTTTTCATTGATTTGTAGCTGCTGGGAAATGTCAAGGATCCAGTTGTGGTTACAGGTCTCCAAGACTGGAGTTTGGAGAGATTACATCACCAAAACTAGATGCAAGAAAGCTGCGAAGGTGTGCTGTGATAATGTTCTGAGAAATGAAGTGGAGGTCATGCACAGGGAGTCAAAAGTCCAGAAAACAAGTCCAAAAGGCAATCCTTGAATCGAAAATCCATGACAGAAAACATAGTCAGGGTCAGATGAGCAGAGCAGGATCAGACGAGGAGCAGGCAAAATGGTAAATCCACAAGGCAGACGTGAGCACTAATCTAGAAGGCTGGATAACAGTGACCATGAAAGGTATGATAATCTGGCTGTGAGGAGTGGTGAGAGGAGTCCTTAAATATGGACAAGAACAGGTGCGGTGAATACGAGCTGATGATCAGCGGGTGAAGAGTGGGCGTGGCAGATGACAGAGGACATGGCATGAAGAGGCAGAGACATGAACTGAGGGAAGAATGCAGAGACCGATGATCATGACATATTCAACAATAAACTTGGTACTCTAAAAAAGTAAAAATCCCTCAAGTCAGCTCCACTTCAAAAACCTCTGAGAAGCCACTCTCATTAAATCGATTAGATTTTAAATCCATCATTGAAGGTGCTCAGTACCGTATGTGCTAAAATACTGAGGCTGCAGGTTCGAGCTCAGGATGTGTCAGAAAGGACATCCGATGTAAAACCATTTAAAATTATTTAATGTGGGTTTGCTTGCTGTAAAACACCTGCAGAAGACATTAGCTGGGGGGGGGGGATGACTGTTAGAAAAGTCAATTATTTTATAACAATCACAGATAGGTTGTTTTAAATTTTCAAATGTAAAAAAATCCTTTGATGACCTTGAAGGTTTTTAAATTTGCTTTTCTATTTTGGGGTCTGTCTCATTGCTGTGTTTATTACATTGCTACACTTTCCCTTCTCTTATGATTTTTTTTCAAGCTGTCTTGTTTAGTTGTTCACGTTGTTTCCTCTATGCATCATTGTTTCCTTTATTTACCTTGAGCACTGCATCATTTTCTTCCACTACTAATTTGCTGAGTTGTACATTTATTTCATTTGTAGGTAATCTGAAGAATTGTTTAGCTAGAATGTTTGCTTCGTTTTTTTTATATAACTGACAGTGTGCAGGGATCCAAATGAAGCTGAGTTGATTTTTTTTCTTTGTACCTCTAAGAGCAGATAATACAGTCAATGTTGGAGATTATGTTCCCATATCTGCTGACAACTTAGTGTTCATCCCTCCCTGTTTAAAAAGTATTTAGTTTCTTATGGTTCCATTGACTCTTTAAAAAAAAAGATCTTAAGACTTATTTATTCAGACTGGCTTTTAGATAAATTTTGTTTACTTTTTTCTTTTTTGTTTTGCTTGTGCAGCACTTTGTGATATTGTCGGTGAAAGGTGCTATATAAAACAAGATTGCTTTTTTACTTACCCAAAAAGGACACCGGCATCTTTTCACCCTCATCTATGGTCATGAGCTTTGGGATGTGACCAAAAGAACAAGATCTCGGATACAAGCGGCTGAAATGAGTTTTCTCCGCAGGGTGGCTGGACTCTCCCTTAGAGATAGGGTGAGAAGCTCAGTCATCCGGGAGGGACTCGGAGTAGAGCCGCTGCTTCTCCACATCGAGAGGAGCCAGTTGAGGTGGCTCGGGCATCTGGTTAGGATGCCTCCTGGACGCCTCCCTGGTGAGGTGTTCCGGGCATGTCCCACCGGGAGGAGACCCAGAGGAAGACCCAGGACACGCTGGAGGGACTATGTTTCTCGGCTGGCCTGGGAACGCCTTGGGATTCCCCCAGAGGAGCTGCTCTAAGTGGCTGGGGAGAGGGAAGTCTGGGCCTCCACTTAGGCTGCTACCCCCGCGACCCGACCCCGGATAAGCGGAAGACAATGGATGGATGGATGGATGGATGGTTCTTGTGGGGCAGCATTGTGGCACAGTTCATAGAGATGTTTCCTCTCAGCAAGCCGGTTGCCATGGTTCAAATCCTGGTCCGGTGTCCTTTTTGGGTAAGTAAAAAAGTAATCTTTTTTATATAGCACCTTTCACCGACAATATCACAAAGTACTTCACAAGCAAAACAAAAAAGAAAAAGTAAACAACATTTTATTAAAAGCCAGTCTGAATAAATAAGTCAAGATCTTTTTTAAAAGAGTCAATGGAATCTGGATGGCGTTTGCATGTTCTCTTCATGTTGCATCTTTTCTCCAGGTACTCCCAAAACATGTATGTTATATTGCGTTCCAGTTGCCTCGGATGTCGAAATTATGAACCCGGAATGACGTCATCTCCGAGTTGAATGCGTTCCAGTAAGCTTGTCGGCACGATGACGAAAACAAGATGGACGCCCGCTACAAAGCTGTTGTTGTTCTTGCTTTGTTGGATTATAAAAAGGTTTCCAGACCAGCAGCGAAGTTGAAAAGCAATTCTGAGGCTCTTGAAATGTTAACCAGGTATGTTGTTTTAACCAGTAGTTTTTATTTATTTATAAATAAGCTTATTTTTGTTAATTATGGTCTTGAGGCTCTTACATCTACTTTATAGTTTTAATTCGATCTCTTTTAGGATTATAGCAGCAGTACAGAAGTTATCATTAGATAAATAAAGTCAGAAAGTGCTGAACATTGTTTTTCTTTTCTTTTTACTACCTCAAACCATTAGCAGACGTTTTTACGGTTTATTGTTAAAATTGTTATTAAACTTCAATCAATCAAAACTTTATTTCAGACTCATATGGTCCATAGTAACAAAACAATTTAATTTCTTTGTATTTTAGGATGCTGCTGATACACACAAACCTACGGACACATGGAATAATCATGAAGACTATGGGAGGTGATGCTGAACATGGATGACAACAAGTTTGTGCGTCATTTCAGAGTCAACAAGACCCAGTTCACATCTGTAATGATGCAGCTGCAGGAGAAAGGCATAAGGAAGGAGCACTGTCAAGGTGCAGCACCAGTCCCTGATGTCTCCTGTGGTACATGGCCAACCAGAACAGCTTCAGGGAGATGTCTGACAAATTTGTGTCTCGCAGTCCTCAGCACACAGGATCATCATGGAAGTACTGAAGGCCATTTTGCACAATGGGACACACCTTCATCCCCTGGCCTAACGAATTGATGCTGTGGTGATGATTGTCATCATGGCAGCCTGCCTTCTGCATAACCTCTGCATTGGGGCTTCACCAGTGTGTCAGGATCACCCAAACAGCTGTCCAAGGCAGGAGGATGAATATGACTAAATTAATTCTTTACTGTGATGTGTGGATGCTGTACTTGTATTAGCTTGTCATAACTTGTCAAAAAATGTTCTAGTGTTGTTATAGTGCTGTTTTGATTAAATGTGTTTATCTGACATGCCACTCTCTCGCTGTCATTTATATCTGTGTGGATAAACCACGCCAAAAACATAAGCTGGTATAGGTAAACACATTTTACAGCTTCAAAAACCAGCTGCAAAACTTAGTTTCCCACAACAATAACACCTGCTTAAAAGTCAGTGCTTAAATAAAGCATTTCTATGTAGTAATTTTAAAACTCTGCCCGATGAGAACATGAGAGCACTAGTTTCTCTGCAAGTACATCGGTTTCCAAAAATATTGATGAAAAACTATGCAGTGCATCATGACAAATTGTCGTGTTTGAATACCAGAGGTGTTCCTCTTTTACACTGAATTTACTTTCATTCTAAGTAGTTTCTTTTCATTACCTGCTTTCCTTTATTCTACTGAAAAACCACACTTATTGTGAAGTAAGACAAGAATTTGTGCATTTGTTATTTCAAATTGTTTTTAATAACGTATGACAACAAGGCACAGGTACAATTTGAGGTCTGAGGTCTCAGTAAAATGAGCTACCAGCTAAAACTAAATCAAAATAACTAACTTCACAAAAATCTTACTTAGTAATGTTGGACACAAAGACACTGTTCCAGTAGCAGCTGGCAAAATGCACCGAATAGAAAATGACAGTTTTGTGCAAATTAAACAATGAAATGTTCCTGAACATTCATTTGTGCAACAAATAAAAATCAGTAATCTCTTGTTTCACATTTTATCTATCAGACGGGTCATCAGTCTGCTCTCCTCTGTGCTCTGCAAATTGGACTCCTCTGAAATGCAGAAATCAGAAGTAATTTTAATACACATACAAGTTCATTGTTTACAGTATTCATTCAACCTTTATTTAGTCAGGTAAATCTTTTGAACCTCATGGGCTCATTTACGAAAGCGACCTGCTAAAACTAAAGAACAATGAACAGCAGTGGTAGAATTTCCTTAAACAATAAACAAACAAACAATAAACAATAGAAAAAAAAAAAAAGAAAAAAAAAGTGCTACATGTAATGGTGTTCCTATTGCTGCTGTAGAGTCGTTGAGTTGCAGTAACTGGACTTGTACAGTTCAATTTTCATCAATAAAATATGTCAAGGAGTCACCATTCCTCTGGAACAAGGGACCAAGGAAACGGGTTTGTCTGCTCGGGTCCAGGAACATGTTCATCTCCATGTCGACAAACTGCAAAGAAATATACACATGGTTAACAACAAATCACAGATGACACAAAACTAACCCACAATAATAAGTATAAATAAGGTCGATTTTCACTCTCACACACACACCCAACACAGACACACACAGCTGTGGATTGACAGGATGGTTTGGGTTTCAAGTTTTGCATATTTTTTTAAAAACTAAATAATTGATTATGTTAAACTGGATTCCCACCCTGACAAGCCAAGATAAATATTGATAGATCTTTTAAAAACAGTTTATGGTGCAAAACATTAGTTTACTAGCTAAAAACACATGTAAAGGTGAACAAAAAACAACATGTTGCAGGTCTCCGACGCAGCTACATCATCAACACGACAACAATCACGTTCGACGCTCTTTAGAAAACACAAACAGCTTAGAAACATCCTCTAATTATTAGGCGACATATCGTATAATAATCACTGTAAAGTACGAAATGTGTTACTGAGTTAATGATAAACAATGAACGCTGAACAGCTAAAACGAGTACTGTGCTAAACAACAACAATGCCGCCTCACAGCCGTTTAGCGAGCCGTTGTCGACGCACAGCGGCTGTTTAAACATATCATTATCATTACTGTAAAGAACTACAGTGCCTGAATGCGTTAATGTGAAGTTACGGTTGAGTAAACCACAAAGAACAGCGAAAAAGAGTAAAAAGTAACTCTTTCACTCACTGTTGATGCGAGGAGCAGCCATTTTGAAACGATGATCTCGGCGAACTCGGGTATGGTGTGGCGAGACCGAGTCCACGAGTTGTAATTACGACCTGAGGGGGCGTTCCAGTTGATTTTTACTGCTCGGAAGCTCGTAATTACGACCTCCGAGGACAACTGGAACGCAGCATGAGGCCTGAGTGATGCGTTCAGGGACCTTCAGCCCGCACACGTCTGCGCGACCCACCTTTTATGATGATCGGGAGCGCGTGGAACAGCTAGGGGAGCGTCCTGCTGTCTGCGTGGTGGCGTCTGTCCTTCGTCCTCAGGACACGGCGCCCAGCTGCTGCATGACACCGAGTCAGAGGCTGGAGGGGCGCTGGGTCTGGTTCTTCAGCTGGGCTGGGCTCAGCTCGTCGGTCGTGGCGGCCATGCTGTCGGTCACAACTTCTCCCTCGGTGGGGGGTAAGGCCGGTCCCGCGATTCCAGAGGATATGGCGGGACGCGGCGGCTAGTCATCTCCGGCAGGCGGAGGAAACGGCGAAACCGGGTCAGAACCTTCGGGAGGAACTGCCGGCGGCACTAGCTACCCCCGTGGACGCGTAGACCGCCACAGCTGCTTACCACAGGCTGCGCAGAGCGTTCACCTTCAGTCGAGCCTCCGGTGCCCAGTGGACAGGGGAGGTCAAACCGGAGTTCCTTTTCCTCCTCCTCAGGAGCTGGCAGGCTGAGCACGCGGTGCTGAACCACGGCCTGCTGTCCATGTTGGAACCCAAAGCACTACTCACAGAGTGGGTGCTTGTCCTCTGCCAGGATGAAGCCAAAATTCACATCCTGTGCATTTCTTGAAGGTCGTTTGAAAAACATGTTGTTTTGTGGAAAAAATCTTTGTTAATGTTAGACGTGAACATTTTTTTGGGGAGCAGTATCTCGGTCAATGGCCGCTTATATAGTGACTGAGGTGTGGCCCATAGCAGGTGGGCGTGGACTACAAGTCTTCAGTGTTGGCGCGAAGCGAAAGGATAAATCCAATAGGCGTGGCTTAAAGGGCGGAGCTTACACAATTATAGAACTGCGAAGTAGGGATACAGTAGTCCAAGTTCAAGTTCAGTAAACTTTGTCATGACTCGGGTTTAGGGGTGGGCGATATATCGAATATACTCGATGTATCGCGATATTTTAAATGTACGATGGTTAAAAGGGCTATATCGTGTATATCGAGGATCCTCCTGTTGTCGCGCGGGCTCCCACTCGCCCCCCTCCTTCCTGCAGGCTGCAGGAGGACGGAGCTTCGGAGACTTTCAGCACAACATGTAAACACGGCAGATATGAAGAGCGCTGCCAGCTGCTTAGGGGGAAAAACAATGTTCTGAGCTAGTTTGGATTAAATTGTCAGATGAGGGCATAAAAAATGTTGCGGCTAACAAGATGGCTAACGCGTTAGCCGTCTTCTTCCACAGCTGAGACTGACCGTGTCTTTAGCGATACAGCTGATTTAATAATGTCTCCACCTCTCTGTTCACGTTTCTGAGTGGAGGCTGTCGTGTTTTTACACAAGGATTCAATGCGACACTTTGTAGAGCAACTTCAGAGAACGTCTTCGTGAACCCGGAAACAACCCCTGACCCTTTCACAATAAAACCGGATACAGTACACAGAGGCTCACATTTACTGCAGTACACAATACCTGTGATAAATCTGTTCTTGTTCAGAGGTTTTGCAGACATTGCCTGAACTTGGCACAGTTTGAAACTTGTGCACATTTTGTGGTTTGTTGTTAAAAATTACCAGCACATGCAAATAGTTGAGAGTTGTTACCTGTGACTGTTCTGGGTCAGTAAATTTTATGGCCACTGTTTACACTTTTGTTTTTGTATTTTAAAGGCCTTAAATGTTTTGATTTAACATTTTTTTAATGTTAAAAGCACAAGAGCACCTTTTTAAGTTTAAATTATTTATTCTTCCTTTTTGCTTGAAGTACTTTTTATTTATGTGTGCAATTGATGGTTAAAATAAAATATTTAAGTTTGTTCAAATTTAGTGTTGACATTTTTTAATAAATTTTGAATCATTTTTTCATTGATTTTGGAGATATCGCGATATATATCGTGTATCGTGATATAGCCAAAAAATATCGCGATATAATATTTTCCTCATATCGCCCAGCCCTACTCGGGTTTATGTACCAGGTCTGAATACATTGTGCAATCAGAACCAGTTTTTTTGTTTTCAGCTTTTATTTGGTAAATAAAGCCTTCAGCCTTTATTTGTACAGGTTAATCCCATTGAGCCTCTGGGACTCATTTACAAGAGAGACCTGGTTTTAACAAAGAGTGATGACAAAAGTAGACAATCATAAAGGAAGCATACAAATTGAGAAGAACAAGTGAAAGATAATGGTATTTAAAAATTAAACCAGCTAGGTTGTAAGGCGATGTAGAAAACTAAAAACAGGAACATGTCTGCATCGGTCTTTGCCAGGAACTTAACAGATGGTTGAAGCCACTTACAGAGGTCAAGGTTGAGAGCTTCACATCTTTTTGTAAGATATTCCAGGAAACAGGAGAGGAGTTAAGAGCAATGCTACACATGAATGACCTCATCTCCTCGTTAGTATAATGGTGAGTATCCCCGCCTGTCACGCGAGAGACCGGGGTTCAATTCCCCGACGGGGAGTTAGATCAACCTTTTTTCCCCACAGCTGTTTTTGAAATCTAAGCCACTAAAATACAGCGCTTCAGTAGCCGGTTGCTCATTTACCAATGTTGAATACTTGCTGTTACAAAGAAACTATTCATGAATTAAATGACAAAAGTTGTTGCACGTGAACCTGGGCCTCCCACGGCAAGCGAGAATTTACCACTGAACCATTGGGCTGCATATAAAACTGGACCGCGCCACAAGTGTGTAGTTGTCAAAAATATATTACATCTGTACAGTGGTTTAGTACCACCAGAGGAAATGAATGGGAAAGGTTCAGGATGACTTCATGATAGCAGCATTGGTGGTTCAGTGGTAGAATTCTCGCCTGCCACGCGGGAGGCCCGGGTTCGTTTCCCGGCCAATGCAACCAGACTTTTTATTTTTCCTCTCCATTTCTAGGCAAAGCCTTAAAGCTGCTATATGTAACTTTTCTAACAATATATTTTTAACATATTTCTTCACTCTGTCACTAGATTGATGTTAGAGAGGTAATCTCTGAAAAAAACTAAAAAAAAATATTGTCCCCTTGCTTCTCCAGGTGGTAAATAAGCATTTCTAAAAAGAAAAAGTGACCCGCCATTTTCCAGCCAATAAAAACAAAGTTTGTAACCAGCCAATAAAAACCGAGCTTGAATTCGAATCAGCCAATAAAAACAGAGCTTGAATTTGAATTTTAACAGACCACAAGGGGGCAGTGCCATATATGGCTCTGAGGGGGAGGGATCAGAATGCTTTGCTTGTTGAAATTTTTTCTAAGTGCTGATGTTCTACAGAAACTGCAGACTCCACCTTTAAAGGTCCACTGACATGATTTTTTTACTATTCATAAAATTGCTCAATATATATATATATATATTTTATCATTAAAATATGTTGGTTTTTGCAAACAAAATCATAAATCACTTTAATTTTGCTTTAAAAGTAATTTTGAACTTCAAGCCATGTTTAATCATGGGAAATCCGATTACACGCAAACGCACCATCTGTGACATAGTGTGAGGCAGAGCTCTGGGCTTCTCACAGTGCGCGGGTGTGAGCAGCTCGACATGAAGGTAAGTCTGATACAGCATCAGACCTAAATTAGATCCTGTTGTTTGTTGTTCCATCACCCAAACTATTTTCTGCTTCCCAAAATGAAGACAAATAGCTCAAATCTTCACATAGATTGCTAAATTTGTCGGGTTTTAAATTGTCCGCTATTAAAAAGACCAGAGCCCTCTGCCTCACACTACGTAGCACAGGTTCTGCTCTCCATACATGTGTGAGTTTTCTCCAGGTTCTCCCACAAACTAAACACATGCATGTTGGTTAATTGGTCACTCTAAATTGTCCCTAGGTGTGAGAGAGAGAGAATGGTTGTCTCTTTGGTCCTGATGTGTCCCTGTGATGGACAGGCCACCTGTCCAGGTGTCCCCCACCTCTCACACAGACTGATGGAGATAAGACAGCAGCTGCCAGAGACCCCGAGAGAAAAAAGAAGGTCCACAATACAAATGGATCATATCTGCTTCAACATAAGCACAAACCAACGAGAAAGTTTGAGGGATTTTGACTGTAGTAGCTGTCAGACAGCGCCACAAGGGTGTACTGGTCAAACATACATATTACATCTGTACTGGTTTAACACTACCATAGGAAATGAATGGGAAACAGTTTAGGGCATTTGAATGATTTAAAACATGATAAAACATTAAACATTTGGGTTGATTTGAAATATCATAAAACAGCTTGTTTTACATTTTACATATGTTTTATCATGTTTTAAATCATTTATCAGGCTCGTGAAGGATCTGCAACAATTGTTTAGGAAAAACCACAATCACAGACTCCCTTAAAATAATTATGTAATTTATTAAAGAGAAACTGTGACAAATAAAAGAAAAAGTGAAAACACATACAAGTCAAACAAAGTTGTACGATCACCTCAGATGTACAAGTCACACACACAAACTGTTTTCCTGCTAGAAATAATGTGTCATTTAAATCCGCCACAGTTAACAGTAAAACACACTAGGCATTGACGTTAAAGAATTTCTCACCATGTGACACAGAGTCGGGAAGTCGCTTCAACTCAGATGAGAATCACATCAACGCAGCCGGACATCTTGATCAGAGACTCGAACGGCAGACTTCAACTTTCTGTCTGAGTGGCTCTATTTTATAATGTGAAGTGTGTACGTACATGTGTTGGGTGTGTGTGCGTGCGTGATACACTCACTCATCTGAGCAAAGCGGTGCTAGGCACCGCTAAAGGACTTATCTGAAGGGTTTGTTAGATCTCTTACCAAGGAGGCTACAAGGTCATGTGAAGAAAACGAGCGTAGTTTTTTTTTTTTTGTAATTAAAGTTTTTTATTAATTTTACTATTTACACAAAATCACACCGTGTCAAATAAAGTAATATGAAAAAGAAAAAACAAAACAAAAAAGAACATAAAGCTGGTGCACTCCCCTCTCTCTCCTCCTCCCCCCAAACAACAATATACCACAGGTGTAACGATACATCCAAAAAGAAAAAACAAAGAAAACATTTCTGTAATCACTGTAAACTGCGGAGCTCAACAGTCGAATATAATTTAAATCATCGTTACATTTTTTAGTGAGTCCCAGAAACTGTCCCAATCCTTATCTCTGCTCCCTTTCAAATTGCTGAGCATGACCTCATAAGAGGCTGCCTCAGTCATCGATTTAATCCAATCGTTGATTCCAGGACGCTTTACAGTCTTCCAATGTCTTAAAATGATCCTGGATGCTGTCACAAGACCGACCATGATAATTGAAAGGGTTCCTTTGGGAATGTCCGGCATTTGGGATCTGTCTCCCAGTAAACACAGTTCTGGGGCCCGGGGGACTTCTGAGCCAAACCAGGCACTCAGAATCTTCAAAACTTCAATCCAAAACGGTGTAATCAGGGGACATTCCCAAAAACAGTGTAAATATGTACCCACCTCTTTTTTACATTTCCAACACAAATTATCTGTCATTAGTTTCATTCTGTGCAATCTGGTAGGGGTATGATAATATCTATGTAACACTTTATACTGTATGAATTTATTTCGGGCTTCTTTTACATATTTACCGCTCCCTGATAGAACTTCCAGCCATTCTTCCTTTGTGTACTTGATTTTCAAGTCTCTTTCCCAAATAAGTTTAATATTCAGTGATTCACCACTCAAACTTCCACTCAAAAGTTTATAAAACCGGGAGGTCGTGTGGCGATCACGTGGCAGTCTAATAAAATCTAAAATCTCATTTTCCACACTGTCTTTGACTTTGGCGGTCACGCAGTGTCTCATCTGTAAATATTTCCAAAAGTTTGCTCTGCCTTCCAATTCAAATGTACGTTTCAACTCCTCATAGGACATAAGTTGTCCATCTTTATACAGATCTCCAATGGTATGTATGCCACGTGAATGCCACTGCCCCCAAAACACAGGTTGTTTCCCAATAGATATAGCAGGATTATTCCAGAGAGACGCATACCTCTGTACCTGATGTGGAAGCTCTAACATACCATGGACTTTTGACCAAACTTCCCTAGAGTGAATAAGAACCGGATTTGTTGTGTCAATTTTTTGGGACAGTTTGTGTCTTGGGTGGAACGGTGAACAAACATCAGCTTCAATGCTTATCCATTCCTGCCCGTTCGCAGATTCCTCCCAGTGTTTAACTATTTTAGTCATTTCAAATGATAAATAATATAGTTTTGAGTTTGGAAGTCCTAGACCACCCTTTTCTCTAGGGGCATATAATTTATCTAGTTTTATTCTTGCTCTTTTATCTCCCCACAGGAAAGACTTAATCAAGTTTTCATACCTTTTAAAAATGTCTGGCGGGATTGTAACGGGTAACATCATTAACAAGTAATTAAACTGAGGAGTGGTGATCATTTTAATAACATTAATCTTACCCCACAAAGTTAAATTAATCTTTTCCCACTTTTCAAAATTTGTTTTAATTTTTGACAGTACCGGATTAAAATTTAGTAAAGGTAATTCTTCCAGATCTCTGCTAAGTCTAATACCCAGATATTTCATACCTTTAGGTGTCCACTTGAATTTAAAATTTTCCACCATATTTGAGTGACATAAAGCTGATAATGGCATGGCCTCTGACTTAGTCCAGTTTACTGTGTATCCCGACACCTCTGAAAATGACTGTATGGTGTCCATCAGATGTGGCAAGGATGTAAGTGGGTGAGTGATAAGTGCTAAAATATCATCTGCGTAAAGAAGCAGTTTGTGTTCTTGTTGACCCATGCATACCCCTTTAATGTCCTTATTTGCCCTAATACTCACTGCCAGAATTTCTATGAATATATTAAATAACAAAGGGCTGAGAGAACACCCCTGTCGGGTCCCCCTTGATAATTCAAAGAAAGGTGAAATAATACCATTCGTTATTACCGCAGCTCTTGGTTCCTTATACAAAATTCTAACCCAGTTGGTAAAATGGGGTCCGAATCCAAAATTGGACAAGGCCGAAAAAAGAAAGTCCCATTCCACCTTATCAAATGCTTTCTCAGCATCTAAGGAGATGGCAGCTATTGGTTCATCTTTTGACTGGCTTAGCCACATCAAATGCATCAACTTTCTCATGTTATCAGAGGAGGAACGGTTTTTCATGAAACCTGTCTGATTTTGATGTATAATGCTGGGAAGGACTCGTTGCAAGCGTAAAGCCAACACTTTGGTTAGTATTTTGCAATCTACGTTAAGCAGACTGATGGGCCTATAATTTGATGGGTCTGAACTGTCTTTATCTTTTTTTGGGATTAGAGAAATTAATGCTTCGTTGAAAGTAGGGGGAAGCTGTCCTCTCTCAAAGGTTTCCTGATATACTTTTTGTAACACTGGGGCCAGAATGTCAATATATGTTCTATAATATTCTGCAGGAATGCCATCATAGCCGGGTGATTTCCCTGCTTTCATCTTCAAAATTGCTGTTCTAATTTCTGCCTCTGCTACTGATGCTTCCAGCCCCTCCACCTGTTCCTCAAGTAATCTAGGAAGGTCCAGTTTAGAGAAGAAAAGATCTCTCCCCCTCTGATCCATCTTAGTAGACAGCGTAGACGTATATAATGTTCCATAATACTGTTTAAACGCATCATTTATGTCTTTCGGTGAGGTTACTAATTTATTACCTTGTTTTATAGCAGGGATAGTATTAGAAAAATCCTCCTTTTTAACTTGTCTTGCTAATAATTTCCCAGTTTTCTCCCCTCCCTCATAAAATGTAGTCTTAAGCCTAAACAAGGAATATTCCACTTTCTTGTTGTAAATTTCGTTTAGCTGAAATTTAAGTCCACAAATGTCTCGATACAATAAGTCATTGTATTGCTTTGCTAAATTGTTTTCCTTAAATTTAATCTCCTTTTCCAATTCTTGAATTTTTTGTTGGCTATCTTTTTTCTTTTTTGAAGCGTATGCTATAATTTTGCCCCTCACAAAAGCCTTCGAGGCTTCCCAGACCGTTTGAATATGCTCTGTGCTGCCAATGTTTATTTCAAAAAAGTGTTTAAGATCCTCCCCCAGCAACTCTTTAAAAGATTTATCTTGTAAGAGGGAGACGTTCATTCTCCATCTTGAGCCCCTCCTATTTCCCATCCCTAATTTTAAACCGAGTTCAACAGCTGCATGGTCAGTTAATGCAATGGTTTTTATATTAAAACTTAATACATTATGCATCATGAGTTTGGAAATTAAAAATAGATCAATCCTCGAATAAGATTTATGACAGTGGGAGTAGAAAGTGTATTCCCTTTTTGCAGGATTCATTAGCCTCCATTAGGGGTGTAACGATACAGAAAACTCACGAGACGAGACGAGAAAATCACAGATCTCGCGAGAACGAGACGAGATTTTAACATTAGTTCAAGAAAACTTCAAAGATCGGTTTTATGCCGCAAAAAGGCTTTTATTCTGTTTTAACATGTATTACAAACCCAACTGATGTCTTCATTTTACTGATTGAATCTCCTTAGACCTTAGAACGTTCAACTTTGTTTAAAAAAATAGATATTCACGCAGGACTTTCCAAAACTGACTCTGCAGCCGTCACTCACCAGTGTTGCCAGATTGGGCGGTTCACCGCGATTTTCCTTCTGACTTTTGCGGGTAGAGATTGCTTTGGGTGGGTGGGACTCTATCTGGCAACACCGGTCACACCGGTGTTTACACGCGTGT